>VDFB02024996.1:0-27557 GCA_007258455.2 Sequoia sempervirens
GGGGGGATAGAGTGGGAAAAGAGAACTAACAAGAGGAGGGGAGATGGTAGGATCTTAGGTTGGATAACAAGGGATGCCAAGATTGACTCAACCTCCACCCCTCATCACGGTTGAGGTTTGAGGGGTGATTGGTGATTTCAATAGCTTCCTTGAGTTTCCTTTTTTAAAGTTGTCCTCTTTGAACAAAATTAGTTTTTTCCAGACAAATGTGGTGTTTGGTAGATGAGGAGTGGTTGGCTAGGGAATATTTGAGAACCCATTCATGTCTAATGTCAACACAATGCTTTTTGATTCTCATACTAAAAGAGTGACTTGTTTCCCCTATATAAGGAATACCATAAGAACTAACAACCTTATAGACTCCAAAGTAGAGAAAGAAGTCCTTGGAGTCTTTAAGGGAGGGGAAGCAAGTTCTCAGAGTGGAGACAAGATTGAAAGCACAATGAAGGCCTTTTTTAAGGAGGATCCTTGAGATTTTTTGGGATAAACCATCAATATAAGGAAGGGAAGCAACTAGGAGATCAAATAGGGAGTTGGGCTTTGCAGTGGAATGGAGGCTCGACTTGGCATGGTTGAAGGCTCTAGAAATTTTCTTACTGGAGTACCCATTCAATTCAAAAACTTGACGAAGATGGGTTAACTTTGAAGGTAAGTGTTCCTCATTGCAAATTTGATAGGCTCTCAAGGCTAAGGTTTTGAGGACTCCACTTTTTTGGCTAGGATGGTGAAGAGATGATGATTGGAGGTAGAGATTCATATAGGTGGCCTTGCGGAAGACTCGATGACCAATGGATCCATCAGGTTTCTTGAGAAGTAGAATGTCGAGGAAGGGAAGTTACTTGCAAGATTCGATTTCCTTGGTAAAGGAAATGAAAGGAAACGAGTTGTCGGGCATGTAATTCCTCTAACTTATCCAAGCCATGTGGCCAACAAACATTGGTGTCATCTACATATCGTTTCCACCACTTAGGATTGATTGGGAAAGAGTGAAGAGCCATTTCTTCAAAATGTTCCATGAAAAGGTTGGCAATGACAGGAGAGAGGGGAGAGCCCATAGAAATCTTGTCAACTTGCTCATAGATGACTCCTTGGAAAGAGAAAAATGTATTTTTTAAGCAAAAATCAACTAAAGACGCAACCTCCTCATTAGTCTTACGTCTAACAATAGCAATTGCATCAGGGATGGGAACCTTAATGAAAAGAGAGACCACATCAAAGCTCACGATGAGGTCATTGCTTTCTAACCTTTGCTCCATGATGAGGGGTGGAGGTTGAGTCAATCTTGGCATACCATGTTATCCAACCTAAGATCCCACCATCTCCCCTCCTCTTGTTAGTTCTCTTTGCCCACTTCACCCCCTTCATCTCTTTTTCCCCTCCCTTCTATTTTATTGCCCTCTTTTCCATTACTCTATTGTTTGAGGCTCGAGGTCGACCCTTTTTTTAGTCTTCTTGTAGTCTTCTTGTTGTCTCTATGAATGTCATTTAATTTCTTCTCTCTTCTTTTATCTTGTTGTCCTCCTTGTTTTTGTTTTCCTTTTTTTTATTTTTCTTTGTTGTGTTCTTTTTATATTATTATCTCTTTTATTTTTATTTATTTATTCATATAAATATTTTCTATTTATCATTATATATATATATATATATATATATACATATATAATTTTCTTATGTTTTTTCTTTCTTCCGTTTATATTTATGACAATCAAGAGAAATTTGTTTTTATTTCTTCTTTTTTCTTTTTAAATTTAATTTCACACACACTCTCTTATAATTCTTATTTTTCTTTCTTTCATTGATGAAGATGATTTAGTTTTTATAGGTATATGTTTTGTTTTTATATGTTTCAACATTCTTTTTAATTTGTTTTATTTTAAGTTTTTCTTTGTTTTATCTTTTATTTATAATTTCATGTATCTTATTTATTATGACTTTTTAATTTTTTATTTATTATTTTCATTTTTTTTGGTTTATTTTTATAAGGTTTCTTATTTTATATATAATTTTATTTTGTCTTCTTCAATTTATGTTTTTCTTCATTTTAGTGTTTCATTCTTATATTGATTTTTATAGTTTTGAAGTCTTAATTGTGTTATAGTTTTATTTAATTTTTTATTTGATTTTAGCCTTTCCTTGTTTCACCTTTTTCATCTTTGTCTAATATAGGTTTATGATTTTTAAGGTTTCTTTTTATAATTTTTTTGTTGTATTTATTATGAGTTTTTTCTTTGTTTTTGGGTCTTTGCTTATTTTGACAATTTCTTCTGAATTTTTATTTAGTTGGATTCTTTGTTACAAATTTTTCTTTGACTATATTGATTTTCATATAGTTGAACTTAGATATTTTTAATTTTTGATTCAATTTAAGTCCTTTGTTTTTATCTTATTTCTTCTTTGTCAATTATAAGGTTTCTTATTTTTAAGGTTTTTTTTAATTTTTCTTGTCTTCTTGGTCTAAGTGCATCCTTCTCTCCCTTCACTAGTCTATTAAAGTGGTCTTGGTCTACAACTTTCTATTTCTCTCATTATGCTATCCGCTTTCATCTTGATGATGGATCATGAAGTGTGATCTGAAACATTGATGCAAAAAATTGATACACAATCAAATCCATAAATCTTGAGCAAATACAATATGGATTGTGGAAATTTGATATCATTAAAGAGAAAGGTGTTAAAAAGTGCTCAACAATCTGTCAAATTCATCTAAGTCAACAAAGCCCTAATTGAAGCTTAGAGACCTTTTTTAGCCCATTTTCTGCCAAATCTGAACCAAACACTTGTTAGGAAGGGAAGTGCAGACTAAAAGATATAAATTCCTACCCCAAATTTCTCAAGATTCCCAGGTGGAATAAGTTGCCATCAGTGGTGGATTAGTCCCACTGCTAGGCCTAAAAAGTGATTTTTATATTTCTGAGTACCCATTTGGCAAAAACCTGTTCTAATAGAATCTCCCTGAAAGAAGACTAAGTCACCCAGCTTGGCGTAAGTGTCCCAATGAGCTTCAATAGAAAAAATTGTAGGATTCCAGAGCCTCTCTATATCACATTTCAGTTTCTAGGTGCACCTCTCCAATCTTATTCATTTTTGTTATTGTTTACTTGCATTTCTAGGTTATTTTGCATACATCATTATGTTTTCAAACAACTTGCATTTCTTAGGTTTTTCATTAATATTTATTATCTTTTATCAGTTCTTTGGATTTAGGAGATTGTATCTAGTGATATTTCAATCATACTAGCATTAGTCTTTAGTGAACCTCCCATTTTTTGTGGGATACTTTTCTCCTTTTAGGTGAAAAACCCTATAAGTGTAAGAGAGCAAAATCCTACAAAAATTTGTGGTTCACTAAGAAACCAATCAAAAGGTAGACCATCAAGTATCAATGAAAACAAATGGGTGATGGAAAGGTAACAAGAGAATGATAAAATATCATAACCAAAAGACTACAATCAAGAATGACATTGAGTTATATGGAAATTATATTGAAACTATCTCTATGGTGTTCTCCATCAAAGGGTTAAATTCATGAGAATAATGTGACAAAATGAATATATAATCAAAGGGAAGCAAGGTGGTAGGATACACTCAAAGACACTGATGTGAATGAGACACATGGTAGATACCTAGTCTTTAAGAGAATCCTATGTCCTCCTTTGGTTTCTCGCCTTTTCCATGACAACTATCACATGACTTATTAGGTTGGAAGGTTGTTTTTGACAGTTTGAGAGGATTTATGGACAATTGTAGGCATATAGGGAGAGGTTGAGGATATCTAGGAGGTGTTTTGAATAACAATGCTTTATGAGAATATTCAACAGAAAAATAGGAGCATTTCAAGGTGAACAAAGTTAAAATAAATTAAGGGAGTCTTATTCAAGCATTATGGAGTTTTTTAAGAGCCTCAAAAGAAGGAGCAAGCATGTTGAGCACCCAAGAAAAAAATATATTGAACCAGTCAAGAGATGGGCACTTGTCTTTCTCCCTTTGCAAGACATTTTTCAACTTTCTAGGGTATGATTTGGAATCAAAAAGGCACACCTAGTTTCAGTTTAGGTAGTCCTTGCATTTTGGGAGGAAAATATTGTAACTTAAAAAGTTCTTTCTGCTCATATTGTGCATTATAACTCAAAAATTTCAGCCTTGGTATTGAAAATTTGTAATATTTCACTTTCAAACATTTTCAATCAAAGAAAATAATCTTTTAGACTATTTATGGAACTAGAAAATATATTTATCAATAAAAGAGTAGGGTTTTACCTTCATTGATTGGTTTTTGTTGTATGTTAATGAATCTTATGCAATTTTCTTGTGTTTTTATTAAAACCTCCGAAAACATGCATGATCAAACACCTACAAAACCTATAACTTATTCTTATGTGTTGGTTATTAGTTAAGAAATACTTATATTAGCTGATGTAGGTATGAACATAGACTCAATTTCCTCCTAAGCAAAGATAAGTCAGAACATAAGGTAGAACGATAGAGTTGTGTGGAGAGGAGGTATAGGTTTCAAATCTTTAGGGGAGGAGGAAGATGGAGAAGGGGATTCCGAGGACACAGATGGGGAGATTCTTAGTACAGTTGTGATTGCTCTACTTATGGTTGTGCTTTTTATCGGTTGTTGGAATAAATGTGAGTTTTATTATGGTGAGTCGTGTGGTGTGGTTGTAGATGCATTGTTGTTGGATGTTTTTTGCTATTGGCTCACTTTTGAGGATTCATTTGAGGTGCGGTCAATTGGTATTGGGGTTACTATTTGGGAGGTTGCAACATTTTTTTTGGTATTGTTGGAGTGGTTTGTAGATGAAGTTGAGGGGATTTTTTCCCCAATTGAGACCTTATTTGCTTACAAGCCTTTTGGGGCATCTAGTGAGGCATTTGGTGTTTTTGTGTTGATTTCTACTTCCTTGTCGATGTTGTTGGTTGTTGATGCTTGGTGCTTGGTAGAAGTTATGCTATTTCTTGTGTCTACCAGCTTGATATTTCTATTTAGAAGTCATTTTTTGGTGTTGCTTGTTTTGCGAGAGAGTTCTGTTGGTGTGCGTTGTGGGTCACTTGCTAGTGTTTTGACTTTGGAGTGGTCTATTTTTGTCTTTGATTAGCATGTTGGGGCAAATGGTGTGCTTCTCATTTTGGACTTCTCTTTATCTCCTCCCTTCTTGGTTTTCCCTTTTCGTCAAGGTATGTATTCTCTGTTGATTGTTCTAGGGTGTCCCTCTTGTAGCATGTTCTCTTAGCATTCGTTGGTTTCTTTTGGTTCTCTTGTTAGAGCTTGGTGTTGTCCTCTATTGGTTGTTTCTGTGGAGTTTGGGCCTCTATTTGGCTCCCACTAGAATGTTGGAGTAGTTGGGGTGTTTAATGGTTTGCTCTGCTTCTAGTTTGTTGCATATGTGGCAACCCCCTTCCTTCTTGGGTTCCTTTTGTTGTTATTCACTTTAGGCTTGGGTCTCTATTTGTTGAGAGATTTGGGCCCTAATTTTTGGCTTCTACCAGTGGTTGTTATACCCTGTGTTGTTTTGGCTCACTTCTATGTTGAAACTTTTTGGTTGCTTTTTTGTGGGGTTCTCGCAATGGTTTGGTTGATGTTTGTCTTACGAGAAAACTCTCTTGGTGTATGGTTTGGGTCTTCTATGGGATTTTATTTGTAGAGTGGATTTTTTATTTCTCTAACTAGCATGTTGGGGCTAATGATGTGCCTCTCTTTGTGGCTTGTAACCTGATTTTTTCCTACATGGTTTACCCTTACTCTTTTTCCTTGTGGAGTTCAGTGGTTGCTACTCAACAGGTGTTCTTCTTATTGAAAGTTAGGTAGATTTGTATTTTCTTGATGTTGCTTATTGGTTCCTTGAAGGTTTTCTATTTTCTACTCTTCTTGAGCTTCTATTGAAGGAGTTGTTCTCATTTTTGGATGGGTTGTGCTTATTTATGCCCCTAATATTCATGGAGATGTTGGTAGCCTTTGTTGTCTATGTTCTTGATTTATTGTTGATGACTCAACAATGCATAAAGTTATATCTTCTCTCTTAGAATATTGTGTGTTTTGATAATTCTAGATTTCTATTGGTGTCTAGTGTGTTGTGAAAGTACTTCCTTAAGTACCAAACCCTCTTGATGCCAAAGGAGGAGGTGATTTTGATTTCCACTAGAGTGGTTTCTTTCTACTGGGTTCTATAGTTGTTATTTTCTATTGAGGTGAAGATTTCTCCTATTGAGGTGGATTTGGATGTTGTAGTTGTGACTTGGGAAGTTATCTTCTCTTATGATAGTTCCTATTGAGATGGATCTTATATGTGCAAGAGGGTGGTGACTTTGGTAGTATTGGTTCTCACTTCTTCCTCTCCTATAGAGGGGAGCTCTCTCTTATTGAGGTGGAGTATGTGTTGGAGAATCAAGATGGATGGTGTTGTGTGAAGAATGTTGCTCCTTAGTGTTCAATGGTTCTCTCTAACTCCCTACTATGGTGGGGAGTCAAGTTGGCTCAGTGTAGCCTAGATTGAGCGAATGGTATGATGTAGTCTAGCTATTGCAAGCTATTTATTGCCTGGATGACTCAGGAAATTTTTAATTTTTGTTTGGGTTTTCAATTCCTATTAAAACCTAATTGTTGAGGATTTTAGGTTCCCTTCAAAACCTTTTCTTTGCAACATGGATATTGTGTATCTTTAGGGTAGTTGATGTTGTTGGGTTGTTGATGGTCTATGTTTTTATCTATCTCCAGCTTTCCTTTGGTTGGGTTTCAGGTCCCTTTAAAACCTGATTGTAAAGGGTTTAGAGTACCATCAAAACCTATTTTTCCACTAATAAAAAACAAAGTTGTATGAAACAAAGCATCTCTTTCTTGAGTATCATACACAAAAGAGTTTAAACAATTAATCTTTAACATTTTGGTGCGTCACTATCTATAGTCTAGATTCAATAGTTTTAGTCTTTTACCACTTTTCCATGGCATAAATAGGCATACTAGATTATGATAAGCTCAAAATTAGGAAGCATTAAGGGAACCAACCCTCTCTCGAGGTTTTTCTCCATCATCTAAGCCCACACTCATGGAGATCATCCCATATTTCTTGAGGTAGTTGAGTGATTTTATTAGCTTAGCAAGGGTGCACATTTTTGTGATAATAGTCCCATTAACATTTTTAGATTTGAATCACTTCATACATTCTAAGAGAAAACATAGGTCAAGTTTGTAGTCTTATAGTTTATAATCAAGACTTTACTTGATTTAATTGTAACTCACTCAAAATATCACATCTACAATTTTATAAAGTTTGAGTTCTATATCATTCTTAAACCCAAAAGCTCATATGAATATTGCTTCACCAAATATTTAAAACTCACTTCAAATCTATTGAAGATATTTAATATAGATATTGGATTTCAAACCTCTAATGGCTATATGCTACTTAGATTTCAATGTCTACTTATAATGTGCCAAGTATTTTCAAACCTAAGCTATAATATTAATTTTGATTGATTGCATAGATTTGGGTGACTATAAGTTTGTAGGTGTCCTAAACTATAGAAGTCATCTTAACCATATATTTGAAACTCCTAGTAATCTTGATGTTCTTTCTCACTCGGTTTTGAGTATAGAATGCAGCTATGAGCTCAAAGCCAAGAAGTCTTGTGAAATCTAGTTAATCATTGGTGTGAAGTCCTATTATTTAAAATTTTAAGTCCATAATAATCAAAAGGAGTTTATTCTCACATAAATCCCATGCCACTAAGAGTCAAAAACTTAGTGAGTTATTTAAGAGAGTTGTATAAGTGGCATAACAATAGGTATTTATTTTTTATTGGGGCATAACATCATTAACAAGAAAATATTGCATGTGAGGAGAGGCACTAGCTACTCAACAAGAAGCTTTAGTAGTACTAGAGGTGATTGGATAAAAAATGTGAGTATTCATTTAATAAATGAAATCATTGAATAGGATATATTATTTTTTTCCTTTTTGATTGTATTTTAAACAATTTTATTTTGTGCTTACCCTACAATTATCGTGTTGCATAGAGGGATACAATATTTTTCTAAATAGTTCATGCCTTGTCTAAGATTTCACATTTTGCATACATGTCTTCCATATTTTTTATAACCTTAGGATTTGACAAAGAAAAGTGAGATATGGTTTTGATTATATATTTTTTTTATGTATAGATGCATTCCATCAAACATATAATTCATCACACCCCTACTGTCTTTGTGTGGAAATTTTCCAAAATAGTTCATGTTTTGTCTCTATTTCCACATTGTACATGTATGTCTAATTAATTTCCTACATTGCTAGGTTTTAATTCTCACACACATGTATGAATTAAAGCATTTTCATTGGAATTATTTGCATTTCTTTCATCAAAATTTAATCATATTTCAAATTCCTTTTCACGCTTCTCATCTTTTATTGGAGAATTTTTAGATTCTAGTTTATGACTTCCAACATCATCCTCCATTTTATTAAAGAAGAATATATTATAGGAAAAATGATATATCTACATTGTATTTTAGTTGTTTTCATTCTTTAGTTATGTTTCTAAATACTTCATTGTCATTACCATCCTCCACGACTTCCCAATTCCTATAGAGAATAATTGTAAACGTATTTTCCTTAGTGCATTAACAAGGGGTGGGTGTGCTTTATGATAGTCAACATGTTATTTTAGAGTTGCATTTGTTGATTAAAAATAAAATAAATATATCTATTTTTTGAATTAGAGTATACTTTGTCTAGACCAACATTTTTTATACTTGTATAATAGATTTAGATAGATTTATGGTGTGATTTTCTTTGTACATTTTTGAAGGTTTTGGTGTATCTAAATGATTATATAATATTGAGAAAGTATTTGTATATATTCATTAAAGTTATTTATTGAATTTTTCCATGTTAGATTTATTTTAATAATAGTATACTTAATTATTGTGTATTATGTTGGTAGGGAAATTGACATAAATAAACCATGTTTGATGTTGAGTGTTTGACATGCCGAGTCAGTGTTTAGACATTTTTGGAAGCTTGAACAGGTAGCCATTTCAAATCAATTGCTAAAATTAGTGACATCAATAAATATAATTTATAAATTAAGACAATATATATCTAGTAAGTTGATATGTAAACTGGTTTATTATTTAATACAAAAAAATTATTTGGTAGGGGTTGAATTTTCCCCCTTCCTAAGGCTATGAAGAATGGTCATAAGCCATGGTCAATATTGTAATAATCAATGTTTATTTAGTATTGTATTTTGGGATTCATTTATTGTTTGTGTGAAGTGCATATTTTGATTTATTTATTGTCTTTGAACATAACCTAACTAAAAAAAGAAAAGAAATAATAGTATATAGCATATTTGGTTAATATTTTTTCCCCTATACATATTCCTCTTGAGTGTGCTCTATTATGTCCTATTTTTCCTTCACCTGGTAGAGGAGTAACATGGTGGTAAATTTAGTTTATCTTTATCTATTGTCTTGATATATTTTCATAATCCTTGGGCTTTTCATCCTTTTCTTTGAATTTAGTGCCTTGTCCAAGCTTATTATTTTACTCATTTACTACATATACATCACATTCAATTCATGTTCATGAAGTGATTTTGAAATGGGTTATGTTAGAATTACACGACGCCAAGATCTATGGACCAAATGGAAAGCACAAAAGAGAGAGAGAAAATATGACAAGAATAAACTGTATTCAATGTCATTGATATGATATGATTATGATTGTTTACATTGAGAGAGACCCCTTGGTTATATAGCAAGGTGAGAACATAGAAGGGCATAAGATTATGACAAGTGTCATAATCTTATGACATGAGACAACTGAAAACTCCATCACCCAATAAAAAAGGTGGAGATAATCACATGATGTGTCCACAAAAAGGTGGAAGGATGAGGTATGACATGTCAAGTCCGTTCAAAAAGTGGAAATTCTCCAACAACCCTCCCTATGTGGTCCCTGGCAAACTTAACTAAGGGTGTAATCATGGACCTAGGACAAGGTACAAGCTCACCATGTAATTAAGGTGGTTTAGGAAAGCTTGTCTTTGTGAGATTTAATTAAGTGATTATGAATTGATAGTAGAGCTCGATGAAATGTTTTGTTTTTGGTCTTAATTCCCATAGTGATTTTTAATTTTGAAAAAAAGACCTTGATTTCCTATTATTTATGCCTACTTATCCTTGAATTAAATTTTAGTAAATGTTGTAAAACCATATGAAATAAATGCATGGGGTGAACTTGAAGCCACACAAGCCTCATTACTCTACTCCATACCTAAGTAAATGCAAAATTTGACAACTTCTTCACAAAAATAAATAAAGTTTTAGGTTAATAGTGATTTGTAAAAATTATTTATTCTTTAAGGCATCATTTCATATGTTTGTTTTTGTGCTTTGCAAATGCCTACAATTGTGATATGGTTTTCTTTTGCATGTGAACAAAGTAATCTATAATTTTTGGGGAGGGTGTATGCTTGTGTGCGTATAACTACGATGATGCTTTTGAAAAATTACATTTGCAATGGTTTTTGAATTGTGTTAGAGAGAGGCCTATTGGTTTTGAATTGATCATGCATCTTTTGTCTTAATTTTAAAATATTTATCTATCACAATACATGCCATTTCTAATCCATTTCCTTCAATAACATGGTTAAAAATATCAATACTCAAGTGGGGGAAAATAAAATTGTGCAATTTTTTTTAGGGAATAATCCAAAAATCCATTATGAAAGCTTTGCTTTCTCCAAAATAAAACTCTAATGGCAGAAAGGTTGTTTATTAAGTAATTATCAGATACTTTTTTACTTTATTCATTTAAGCTAAACTTAGGAGATGCTTTTAATCTTTAGTTTGATTCTTTTATTAGTTTGGACTAAAGTTAGGACAAGTTGTCTCATTTCATGAGATTACAACACTTGTCACTATCTTGTCAAATCTGCATGTAGGGTTTTCTTGTGCAATGCTTTTATAAAGCTTGCATGTTCATTTGTAATATCTACCCAAGTTATTTACATCAATAGATTTTTTAGGTTATTGAGCACAATCTTGCTTGTTGATCTTCTCTATTATGATAGGCAATTTCTTGTAGGTGTTTCATGGGAGTTGTGGGTTGATTCATCAATTATAACATTTACTAACTAATCATATGCTCATCAATTTTTAACAAATATTTTTTTCAAGAAACAAGCTCAACTTCAACTTTGCTAGTCCTAGTTGTAATACAACTTAATTTTCATTGAACCAATAAAATTGTAATACATTTGGCCTACAAGAATATTTTGATCTCAAATTATTATATTGTATACCCCTAAATCAGTATACCATAATTCATCTCTCCACTAGCCAACACATACTATTATTACAATGCTACAAAGGAAAGTACTCGCCACTATGTGGCACTTGTTTAATTAATGTAAAGTTTAATCTTAAAAAAACAACATTTAAGAAGAAGAATGGAGAAAATTCAAATTTCTTACTATGAACCTTGGAGCTAAGAATGAGTTTGATAATTAGACTACATCTTAATGTTCTCTTATTTAAGAAAAATCAAGTCTAAATTTTGAGATGTTTATGTAAATTTATTTATGAAAATGGGAGCCAAAATCACACTTGCAATCTTGAACTAGGTTTAGGGT
Organism: Sequoia sempervirens; assembly: GCA_007258455.2. NCBI lineage: Eukaryota > Viridiplantae > Streptophyta > Pinopsida > Cupressales > Cupressaceae > Sequoia > Sequoia sempervirens. The sequence continues at coordinate 11,638 of VDFB02024996.1, forward strand.
CACATCTACAATCTTTTTTCCAAGACTAAAAAATAATAGAATTAAGAGTTATAAGTCCATACCACTGAAAAATAAAGACTCATGTTCAATTAACATGCAAGGGGCCAAGAGGTGGAATGACCTGGTTCTTTGCTGCCCTTTGTCTCCTGAGCCGAGCCTCCTAGCCAAGTCCTTGTAGGACCTACTTTCCCTCACCAGATTACAGTTAACCAACATGGTGGATGATTTCTTTTGGACTTATGATAAGCAGGGTGATATTTCTATTAAAATGACTTAAAATCTATTGTCAAACCAGGGTGTGGTCCTCGAACTCTGGAAGCAAGTTTTGAATAGACACATGATCTCAAAAATAAACTTTCTGGTGGACTGCCTTCCATAACAAGATTCTTACTTAGGATAATCTAAGGAAAAAGGGATTCCAGATTCCTAATAGGTGCTTGTTATGCAAGTATAATGAAGAATCTATGGACCACTTTTGCACTTCCCATTTGTTGTTGGTGTGTGGGAGTTGGATTTGGAGTGATTGGGCACTCAGTGGACTATGTGCAAGGACATTAAATCCTTTATCTTGGGCTGGTCTAGGCCTTTCCTTCATCCCTTTTCTTATGAGATATGGAACCAGGTCCCCCCCATTATCTATTGGTGCTTGTGGAAAGAGAGGAACAACAGGATATATGGAACCATGTCCCCACTTATGCAAGTACAATGAATAATTTGTGGACCACTTTTGCACTTCCCATTTGTTGTTGGTGTGTGGGAGTTAGATTTGGAGTGATTGGGAACTCAGTGGACTATGTGCAAGGACATTAAATCCTTTATCTTGGGTTGGTCTGGGCCTTTCCTTCATCCCTTTCCTCATGAGATATGGAACCAGGTCCCCCCATAATCTATTGGTGCTTATGGAAAGAGAGGAACAATAGGATATATGGAACTAGGTCCCCACTTATGCAAGTAAAATGAAGAATTTGTGGACCACTTTTGTACTTCCCATTTGCTATTGGTGTGTGGGAGTTGGATTTGGAGTGGTTGGGCACTCAGTGGACTATGTGCAAGGACATTAGATCCTTTATCTTAGGCTGGTCTGGGCCTTTCCTTCATCCCTTTCCTCGTGAGATATGGAACCAGGTCCCCCCCATTATCTGTTGGTGCTTGTGGAAAGAGAGGAACAACAAGATATTTAGGAATATTGAGATGAGCCCAAAGGAGGTTTTTGGTATAGGGTCAAGGCTCATCTCAGAAAACATTTCACTTTTCAAAGGAAAAATTCTAGATAAAGCCTCGACTGAGTGGGAAATTAATATGGCTAAAGCTTGGCATCAAAATCTTGATGCCAATTCCTTTGACAACACTAGATCCCAGGCTCGACGAGACACTGTCTGGAAACCTCCTAACCATGGTTGGCATAAACTCAATTTTGATGGAGTGGCCAAGGGAAATCCGAATAGGGAAAGCATATGAGGTATAATTAGAGACTGCAAGGGTAATTTTGTGGCTGGTTACTTGGGGGGATTGGGATTCAATCCTCTATGATTGAGGAAGCAAGAGCACTGCTAAAGGGCATTCAGTTAGATGTCACTATGGGGATTGAGAATCTACATATTGAAGGAGATTCTAAGTCTATAATCAATGCTATTAATTTGGACAGATTACTGGGATGGAGTACTAAAGAAATTTTATTAGACATAAAACATTGTGTCTAAGATAAATTTGAAGATTGCTACCCACATTTACTGGGAGGATAATCAAGTGGTTGATGCTTTGGCTAATCTTGGCACCCATTGGAAAGTTTCTAAGTGTTGGAAAAATTTGGAGAACCTACTGCCAGGTATTCAAGGTTTTATCCTTAAGGAGAAAGGCACATGCATGATCCATGATGATAACTAATTATGTGATATCTTTGGAATTATGGGGGGTCCACATTCTTGTCTTCTAGGCTATGTGGATGGGTTTGAATGCTGAGGTGTCTTGCAAGTGGAAAATTTTGAATAATGGGGTGGAGTTCATTTTTAAAAAGACAATTATGAGGAGTTATGGGGAGTACTTTATGATTACAACCACGTTGGGCTTGGCCTTACATAATCTCCTTTTGGGGTTTGATCTCTGCACTCGTATATCCTTGCAAATTTTTGAAATCAAATTTGATGTGACAAATAATTACGAGGTGAAGATTTTGATTAGTCCTATATTTCTGCTAAAATGCTTCTTTTGCTAAAGGACAGGATCTTAGGATGACCAACTTTCATAGCTATTTGTGCAAAAGCAACATGGAAGGAAAACCTTCCATTTCCATCATTTCATGCTTACCTGGCCACAAGTGTTTGAATATTTTCATTAATGAGATTGCCAAGATTGCCTTTTGGGATTTAACTCTTCAAGTGTGTGTCTTGTACATGGTCTTGATTGCCCAAGGCTACATCGTTTGGCTTAAAAATTTAAGTGTGAGAGCGACCCATCACTTTATCAAAATTTATAACCTTTTTCTCTCACAAGTTTATTGGTTTTTTAGTTTGTAGAGTAGTGACATGGGTGGCGATAGGGTGAGAATGGAGCTTGACAGTTGTGGGGAATTTTTCAAGGACCCACTAGTTTGGCACATATGCATTGAAGATGGGTTGGTGCCTCTAATGGAAAGTTTTGTGGGTCACGATCCAAGTTTATCTGTGTAGTTTGTGAATTCTTGGAAAGAAAGAAGGGTTACCAGGGTGGTATCTCCTTTGAATTGAATGAGGAGATGATTTCTCAATCGACGGGGTTGTTGTGTACTGGAAAGAAGTACCCAAAGCATATTAAGGCCCAAGACAATGAAATCCTAAATGCCTTCTTTGTGGGTAATGAAAAACTTGTTTGCAACCAGTCGGGGGTTTGAAAGAGATGCTCTCTCATAGCCTTGGGATTAGGTCTTCCTCGCTCTCATGAAGTACGTTACCTTAGAAGGTAGATACAAAACCTACTATTTTTATCATTTTCCTCTATTGAATCACCTCCGCCACAAAATTTTGTTAAGCTTCCCATTTTTCTTACTCAAGGATTAGGAAAGCTCTATTGAGAAGTGCATTGAGTCTGTTGCCCAAAACCCAGAGGATCCTCCTCCCCTGCTGCTCCACCAAAGCCTCATTTTGAGGCTTTACCACTTTCATCTCACACTTTGCTCACCTAAGCCTATCTTCATTGTTCGTGTTGACGAAATTGAACTCCTTGTTCAGACCAATATCTCCTTGCCTGAGTCTAAGGATCCCAAAAGAGAAACCCCTTCGATGACCACTGAAACCCCTAAACCTAAACTAGCCACCAAGAAGAATAAGGGGAGTGCACGGATTTCCCAGTATAGTGCTACGACTAGTCTCTGTGAGCTTAAGTCTGCCCCTACCAAGACTATCAGCAAACCTACCACTAAGAAGAAAGTGAAGGATGAGGGTAATGGTTTGATGGAGCCATTGACCATGGACAACAGAGGAAAGAATGTGGTGGGTAGGGATTCTAAGGGGGATACTATGGTCGCTGCTACGGTGGAGACTGGAGTTGAAAATACCAACATCAGGAGATCTAGCAAGTTGGAAAAAAATAATAAGAAAGTGCATGTATTAATGAAATTGATTCTAATGAGGAGTGGTCTGATAGCAAAGGTATTAGGGATGTGGAGGAGTTTGAGGATGTAGAGGAGTTTTTTGAAGGGCCTCACAACATTTCAAACTTCAACAAAATGCATATTGAGAACTCGACTTCCTAGTCCTTCGACCCTCTGGATGTGGAGTGTGCTAATATTGTGAAGATTGTGGATAAAGCGGAGGATCTTTGTGTGTTGCAAGAAAGGATGGGGAAGATGGACAAGAAGTTTAGTGGCTTGACCCGTTTCACTATCAAGTTGGTCCATTGTGTTACTAGCACCCTCTCTGTTGTGATGAAGGACAAGATGGATAAGAAGACTGCTAAAGAAGGCCTCAAATGGGTCGAGGATGATGTTATCAATCTCCTCTCTTTGAATTGGGAGAATTCCAATTAGTCTATTGTTGCTACATGGTGTGTCTATCAGTTGTTGGTCTATTGTGCCTATTTTTTTTGGCTAGTTTATGTTTTTTGGACTTGATCTTTTTTGGCCCTTGTGGCTCGTTGTGTAAGGGGTACAACACCTTGTAAATGCTGCTTATCATATCAAAAAAATTCAAAATTAAATATTAAATTTACATTAAAATAAGTCAATTAAATATTGAAGACAAAAAATAAAAATGAATCCAAAACAAATAAGAAAAAATATCCAGTTTTTACCTTTACACATGCACATAAAATAAAACTATAATAAAAAACATTTGAAAAATCTTAAACTTACTATAGGGTATGTCGGGGGTCATGATGGGCCAAAAAGTGGCGATTTGATGGGTATGTTAATGGTATGTGGTACGACTTTTTTTTACCCAAATTGATGAAACAAAAAGGGTTTTTAAAGGAGATTCTCAGCTTTCCACCAATATAAATTATGCTTTACTTTGAATTTAATAAATAATTATTATTCATTTTCTATTTTAAATTATGACTAAAGTCTTGATTGATAGGTTGATTGAAAAACATCTATAGCTTTCAAACGATATCACAATTTTTTGAATAAAACATGCATCACATTCTACACTTTGCATACTATAGGATTAAAAAGTAAAAATTGAATTTCATGAAGTTTTGACCAAGTTAAGGTGGTTAGACATACAAGTTTTTATATTTTTAAAAGTTGTAATAAAAATTAATAATTAATTATTTACTTGAAACAAATTATAAAAAATATGCATCACATCACGGACATGGAGTCCTCTACTTATATATAAAATATTATAAAAAATATTATCATTTTATTGTGGTTAAAAGGCTGAATTAGAACCTTTAATTCTTATTTTTTCCCTAAAATTTAAGTAGAATCTTGCATTGAAATTTCAAATTTTCACCAAAATAGATTTTTTTTCTTTTAAATAAACCTAGTAGTTTAGAAACTAGATTCAATTTGCTACAGATTCTATTCTTACATATTTTTTGAAATAATATAAGATGCTTATTCAAATTTTTACGTCAAGTTGCTAACTTTGATTTTTCCAGATTTTTGCCACTTAAGGGCTGTTTTTCCATGATGATCCACGCATACCCTATAATAATTATAAAATTACAAATTTATCATAAAATCATTGACCTTCCACACCTCTTCGGCATACCCATTGCACACCAAGGTGCGATTATAAAAACACTAATGATGATGACCCTTCATTTATTAAGATAGTAGCCAGATCGACAACTAATTTAAATGCGATTTGAAAATTAATATTTCCTATAAGTTGGATTTTTGACTTGGCAATCTCTAACTATGATTAATTTCAAAGTTGCCCCGTCATTATGCATAATTTGTTGCATTGAGTTAGAGCTCGCTTATAAAGCCCATCATTTTTGTAGTTATATTTTCTTGTTCTGCTTAGTTCTATCATTTGTTTGATATCTCCATTTGTTTAACATTTATCGTCAAAAGTATGGGAGTGAAAATTGATACTAGTCGATAAGCAAATATAATGTGAAAAATGAAAAAAATAAACCAATAAGAGGAGGAATTGTTTGGATCATTTAGATCCTCTTGTATGCCTTGATTGACAGTATACACTATCAATGAACAAAGTAAGTTCAATCGATCTCACATAAAGAACACCTTCAACATAAACTAATAATTTAAATCAAACAATAAATTATTTGAAAGATAAAATCCAAAATTTTGTAGTCCAAACAATAAATATATAAATGTGAGTAAAGCCAATACCTCTACACTCTTGTACATGGAACCAAATAAACAAGAGTAACCATTTGCTTGCATTTTAAAATACTAATAACATTAAAAAATTCAGCCGGGGTTGCAGATCTTCAAAATTGCCTTTTGAGTAGAAACTAAATGATACGTCATCCATGACATATATGTACAAGTTCTAAACATTATAGTTTAACATTTTATTTTATTTTTCCGGTCAATTAAGGCGACTCCCTCTATTTCTTGATAAAGATTTTGGCATTACCTCTATTTAAAATTTGTAGGTATTTGGCTAACTTATCGTTCAAGTTTGGTCTCTCTTTTTCACATGTGGAATTGGTTATTAAATAGATTTTAAAATAAATTATTTAATCATAATAATATTTGTTTAATATTTGATAGGTAATGTTTAAGTTGGTACTTAATTTTTTTTTGTTACACATGTATTATGTCTTGTTGGATGTCTTCCAAGAAAAGTTATGAAGAGATGAATAAATTAATTAGGTTTTTTTTAATCAAGTGAGGTGGTAATGTTGGTTTTGTAATTCCATCTTAATCTCATTATACTTAATAGGGATCTAAACCCTATTTGGGAATCATAGACCCCAAGACACAAGGATTATTTCTTGTTGCTAAATGGATTATTAGAGTTGCTAAAAACAAATTACCCTAAAAAATAGTAAAATATGAGTCAAAGGAACAATGATAATCTTTAAATTGGATGGACAAGATTCTTCTTGCTTTGTTCTTCAAGATTAAAGGTTTTTTTTTCCTTTATGACTTCCATTTGGAAAGCTTGACAACATTTTGTCATTTTCTTAAGTAGTATGATTCTTCCTTACAATATAGTTTTAAATTTTCTTTATCATCCATATAGTTAAAAATTATTTTTTATCACGAGTAGCCACTTGGCACTAACTTATCTAGACATGCTTATAATTTGTTCAAGAAAGGGGTTCGATAGTTTAGTGACATTTGGGACTTCAATGTCATGAGTTTCTCACCTTGAAAATTCATCAAAGAGAATTTTTGGTTAAATAATAAATGTAAACAATTTGAGGTATTTTGTGTAGTCATTTAGTCCCCTTGAATCTAACTATCAAGTTATGTACTCTAGTTGAGTGTAATTTCTTTAAAGGTTGGAATTACCTAGATTTCTATCATTTCGGCTTTCTTTCATTAAATAATATTTATATTTAGCTCCTTCCTTGCTAGCCTCTTAATCTTTGACTTAATCATAAACACAAATGAAACTTTAGTATGAATTTAATTGCATGAAGATTCAAAATATGAAACATATTTTTTGGGTTACTTTTTTGTCAAGCAATAATAAACTATAATTTTTTTATCATTATTTAAATTGAAAAGAATTTGTCTTTTGTTTGGGGATGCATAATAATGTGATTGTTGATTATGTCAACCATGTCATCTTAATGCATATAGGAAAAATTAAGCATGTATTAATATTTTCTAATTCTAATTTTTATTAGGATATTATAAATATAAGGCTTTACTCTAACATCTTTCTACAAATTGATTTTTTGCTCAACTTCAACATTTTTCCAAGAGAGATATGAATGTCATATTTCAACAATAAAAATTAAAGAGAAAGTCTTGCAACTTCAAGTCAACAATACTTGATACCAAGCACAATGTCGAAAATTGCTTCAATACATGCAATAAGTCTTTGTGGATTAATTGTATCTAGGGGAGAGGGGCCTATAGTGGAGCAGGGTCCAATAGTGGGGATAGAAGTAGTCTTCAGTGGACCCCATAGTGGAGCACCATAATATCCAATTGTAAAACATTTTTTATCCATAAAGTACACAAACCGGTAAATCATGTGATGCCACATTAGTACATCAATAAAACATGACTTAGTGCACCATGTTATCGGTCTCACTTTTTTTTGGGGCCTTTTTGGATACCTCGACAAAAAGCATGTTGATGTGGTATCATATTTGATGATGTGGCCCTAAAATGAAATATAGAAGCACATGAGTTGCCAAATAAATTGTTGTACAAAATTGGGAATGATTTGAAATTTCCATGTAGGATTTTGAGAAACACAAATTTAGGGTGCTTCATTATAGGCCCCTCTCCCCTAGTTGTTCTATTTCTTATTCACATTGTTGTACACTTCAAATGGCCTTGGATCTCCTTATTTGTGGCAACTTTATAATTGCTAATTTTTATGTGCATGTTATATTGTAAGGGTTCTCTCTTCTTAGCCACTTGTTGGTGACTGCTCATTCTTTGTAAATTGTATTGTTCAACACAAAAAAGAGAACCTCTTATTAAATATGATTTTTTAAACTATCAATTAATTAGATCAATAATAAAAAGTAAATCTTAGTCAACAAAAATAACATAAACATTTACTATTATTCAAATGTGTAAATTTGTTATTGATTGTTTGATCATTGTTCCATTTGAAATTTTAGTAGTATGTTGGAGTACGACTAGAAACATCTTCAATCAATTTTTCTTTATCATCTCTAAGATTTATTTACTAACTTGAAGGAGGGGTTTTCCACTTCACATTCTCTTCTAGAGAGATTTTTATTATTCCCTTTAGAGGAAATATTAAGTTATAAGTGTATTAAGGCATATTGTCTAGTGTAATTTTTCACTTCACATATTGTCTAGTATAATTTTTTAAGTTATAAGGGTACTAAAGCATAAAATTATTATTTTTTTGCTAAAGAACTAACATAGAAATCTTAAAAAACATCTATGTAAATAAAGTCAAGAGATTTCAATTCAGAACTATTTTATTATTCTTTAGAACTATTTTATTTACTACATACATTGGCATATATGAATTTGATTGTATATTCTATATAATATATGATGATTCTTAACTCATATATATCCCTATTAAGTATTCTATAAAATTTTAATCAAAATATTTAGTCAATATTTAAAAAATAGTGCTAATAAATATTAAAAAATTTACATTTATTTATTAATTCATGATGAATAGTAACATCATTTTCTAATTGTACACCCGAATAAAAAATAAATAAAACTTCAAGATAAGGAGTACTTAAGAATCAAGAGATAGGTGGTTGAAAGAATGAAATGTAGCATGAAACACTCCATGATTTTCTAAAAAATATATATCCAATTAAATAGAAAGGATTTAAATCGAATTAGTGCCTAATTAAAAGGGGAAAAATAAAATTTGTATTTCATTAAAAATTCAACAAGAAACTATGTGACATAGAGAAAATTAGGATTTCCTTGTGGCTATAACTTTTGTGCATATGATTGTTATTGACATTTTTTACATAGATGTATTTAAGATCTTTATAATTTTTTATTAATATTAATAATATGCTTATTATTAAAAATTAATTATTTGATGCATAAATGATTGTCAAATTTAAGCAATGGATTTTTTATTTACATGGTCATGATATGATGCTCCATACCTTTTTACCATTCTAAAATGTCTCGGTGTAAATTATCTTTAGAATACATATTTGAGACATACATTGTTATTGGAATATGTTTATAAATAATTTTAAATTAAGGAGAACTTAATGTTGAATATTATATAAAATAATTTGGTTTTTCATGATTTATCTTGGTATTTACTATATGACATTTTGTTAGAAGATACATATCAAACTAGAAAATTTATTATGCCTTGCTCTAGTTCACATATGTTCTTTCATAATTCAGTCTTATATGAAATTCAACCCCTACCTAAGGAAAACAAATTGTTAGAGTAGTCATGCACTAGCTAATAATTAATTAATCTTTAATTGAATATTAGTCCAATTCATTTCATGCACTTAAGCTAAACTTAGGAGTACTTATTTTATGTTAACTAGAGAGCTATTATTAGATCACTATGTCTTATTACATGTGATGGTGACACTTTTCATGATTTAATCCCTTTATCATTTAGGGTTGCTCCTATGTAACACTCAATATTATCTATTTGGAGATTCATGGAAGCTTTTCATTTTGTAAGCATTTTCTTATTGAAGAATAAAAAATATTTATTTTGTAGAGCTCTTGCGTGGAAGGTGTTTTGTTCGTTGTTTGATTATATGTCTAATGTTATTCACAACTCTAACATGGTATCAAAGCATGGATTGAGTGAACCCCTTCTCAATTTTTGAAGGTTTTCTTCAACTAGGGTTACAAGCTTCAAATTTGGAATCTTCTTTGCTTTTTTTGTTAAGTTTGGAGTTGGGCAAATTTTTGGTGTAATTTGAGGCCAAATGGGCCTCACCATTATGTCTAAAGAGGCCAAAAACCAAAATATCAACTATTTTTTTCCAAAATCCAAGTAAAAATTTCTAGGTGATTTTGCACATTTTTTGAGGCATAAAATCCTACAACTATATGGATCTATATGCATCCATATAGAACGCCATCTCTACATAATTGTATGTTGTTCTATACAACTTTTCAAGAATTTTGCATAATTTTTTGATGTTTTGTATAGTTTTTTGACCATTTTTTGTCTTTTACGACAAACTGGGCAATTTTTAGGAAAATTTGGCTTTTTTTCGTGACCTACACAATTTTTCAACAAGATGATGTCATTTTCTAGCACCATCCAGTCATCGCCAGGTCACCGCCTCTACGAGTGATACCACTAGGTTGCCACCCACTAGCCACCAACAAAGGTTTTTTGCCCTTTTGACCTATTTTTGTCAACCAGTCATAAATTTTGTATATGGTGTCAAAATTGGGTGAATGAGATATCATCGAAAAGTTCGTTCCATGAAATTTCCACTAGTGTGTGTTTTTTCACCATTTTTCTTCTAGTGCATGTAAGAGCTGCAAATTAGCTCTATACCCAAGACCACCTGCAAAAACAATGAAAACCTTCCATAAAGGGTATGCAAGAATATGAGATTGCTCAATATATTAAGACCTATCAAAATGATGATGGGGTATGAAGTATATTACATATGAGTATAATGACCTTGCTTAAATAGGAAAGGTGAGGAATATGATTAAACATTATTGTGACATGTATCTTAATCCTATGACATGAGATAACTAACAACCTAACAATCTAAGAATCAAGCATTAAAAGCTAGAAAGATAAGTTATAGAAAAGCCAACTAAGACTTCTAGAAGGAATCTTATATCCTAAGTAAACTTAGCATGTGAAAAGTCCCCTAAGTCCCTAGCAAGGTAAATTACTAGGTATAAGACATATATATTCACACCAACAGTGCATTCTATAGCTTGTTGAAGTGAGATGTGTTATTTTCACTCCCGAGCTTACAACTTTTGAATAGTTTCTCTATGTTTTGTGATTCCAATGACATTGGAAAGGTATCTTAGAGCTCTTCACAACCATCCATGCAATTTTTCCATATTTTTCTCCAAGTAAATTTTATTCATTTTTTGGTTTTTCATACTCTAGTGAATTACTTGGACGTTTTAGCTCCCAAAAGAAATCTCTTTGTGTGGGATGAGTTGTTTTAGGCTTTTCTATAAGTATTTCTATATTTTTTTCCTATTTGGGAATTATATATATGTTTTGTAAGCACATTCTCTTTTGTAGACATACTGAGATAAAGTATCATTCTAGTGTATACTTTTTAGGGATTTTGCACATCCTAATATGCCTTTTGTACTCGCATTATGATATAAAGTGTCATGGGGGGTTGAGTATGTTGGAAGAATGAGGAGGTGTCATTGATGTTGTTGGCAACGTGAGCATGCAAGATAAGCACAAGGTATACCATTATGTGTTGCAATGTTCTCATTGATGTCAACATTGCATCCTGGTGTGAAGTTTTTGGTGCAAATTATTTTGGTTGATTCTAACATGTTTTTTTATGTTTGTGAAAGAAAATTTTGAAAGATGGTTTGATCCAGTAAAGTTGATTATGATAAAAATTGACTAAGTGTTAATTCTAATAATTTTGTGTAATAGAGCATCCAATTTTTTGGTCCATACTAGTTTGCAAATGAACATTTCACTCAGTGATGCTAACATAATAATTTTTATTGGTAGAAGCATATTTCCAAAATTCCATCATGTTTTGGCTTTTAGTTTGAAATTTATGGATACCAGAAGTTTGGTCTAGCAAATTACAGTCATTTCCTACATAGTGCATGTGAGTAGGAGAGTCTGCACTTCTCCACAAATAGAATTTTGGATTTGTGGTCTTAAGGAGATATTGAAATATTTCAATACAATATGAATTCTAGTTGGCATGATGTTTCAAGGTACACATGTCAGAATATGGGTATCCAGTTGATGAATTTTTGTATTAGGTCTTCTATGGTGCTAGCCTAATAGATGTGAAGATATGTGAAGGTTAAATAAGTGTTGTGGAGTTATGTGGAGCTATTATAGGTCCATGTCGACATATTTTAAATTATTTTAAGGATTAAATCTTGGCACAAGGCGTGAGTGGAAGGTTTTGAGTCGACAAGTTATCTATTGTCCATTTTTTATGTTACATGCAATTAGGTCAACCTAATTGATGTTATGCTTTAAGTGGATATATAAGCTAGCTCATTTTCAGTGTTTTGATTAATAAGAGACATGTAAGTGATGTGAATATTATCAAAGCAATACAAATTTAAGTTGTGAATTTTGAGTAGAAGATTAGAGTGATGCAAATGTAGAGGGAAGCAGAGTGTTAGATCATAATTAGATGAAGTGTGTAAAGTCAGTTTATTGAGCTTCATTGGAACTATATTTCATGCATATGTCAAAATAAATTGTAATAGTTCAATCTAGGCTATGAGCCATAATCTCTCTTCTATCTTTTACTCTCAGTGGGTAGTGAATCCACTTGTTGTGAGTACTTTTGTAAATATACTATAACTGGTTATAATATATTGTGAGCTAATCCTCTCTGCGGTTTTTCCCATTTTGGATTTTATGTGTAAATATCTTGGTCTTCTTGTGTTATGAGTTATTGTTGAATGTTTCATGCTTTATTTTATTTACTACAATTGAATTTTCTAAGTGGATTGTTTAAATGTTTGAATGGTTTAAAATAATATTGATTCACTGGACCCCTCTTAGTATTCTGGGTGTTCAATAATTGGTATCAGAGCTTGGTTCCTTAGAAGGAGCTTAACCACTTGGGTCTAATATCTTGGAGGTTGAACACATGGCTGTTAGAAGACTACCTACTCCTCCAGAAGAAATTCCTATTGTTAAATTCATAGAATAATATTGCATGCTAAGACAAAGATGGAGAACTCAAAGTTGCCCTAGAAAATCTTGAAAGGACTGAAGATGAAAACAAAGATCTAAAAGAAAATGTCAAAGAAGCAAATGAATGCATCAAAAAATTGAGAGAGAAAATCAAGAAGTTTAGAGAAAGGCATAAGGAATTCAATGAATAATTGAACCAAGCAAATGAAACTATCATTGGTTTGAAGGTGCAAGTTGAATAAAAGAAAATAATTGAAGAATGTCTTAATGTAATGGTGAAAATAAAATCTGAGGAATGCACAAATCTTGAACAAGAAGTTGTGAATCTGAGATTAGATCTAGAGAAAGAAAGGATTCATGAAGACATTGAAGATGAGTTATACAAAGCTTGATGAAATGATTGAAAATTAGAAAGGATATAAAGATTAAAAAGGTTTAGGATTTGAAAAGGGTGAAAGATCAAAATAAAATCAGACATCAAATATTGAAGATAAGAAGAACAATGGCAAGCAAATCCAAAATCAAAGGAATGAAGCTAGAAGAGCACCAGTTAGACAACCAAATACACAAAGGTACCCATCATTTAATGGATTTTTTTATTCTTGTAATAAATTTGGACACAAGGTAATGGAATGTAGAAGTGGACTGAGTCAAAATGTTTCACCTTTTTTCTGGTCAATGTTTTACATGCAAGAAATTTGGTCATAGAGCTAGTGAGTACAAAAGTCAAATGATGAATAATTATAACAATGGTAGAATGGTTTAATCTTATAAAGGCTACTGTTATACATGTTGTGGATTTGGGCATAAAGCTAATCAATGTAGATCTAGAATGAATGGAAGGAATACTAGTCAGAAAAATATCATATCCTACAATTTTAATAGGCTTGGACACACTTCTAAGTTTTTTAGAAGCAGAAATATGAGGAAGGATAATCTAGTGAAAAGGAATGAACCAATACAAAAGATTGATCCAGTAGAAACAAAGAAGATGGATAATATTTGGAGAAAGAAGGAAGAGATAGAGGTTAAGGATGAATCTGTACCATCATTCAGTGCAGATGTTCCCTCTGGAAATTGAGTTGAGAGCTTTGGTGTAGGGGAAGCTTTATTGAAAATCTTTTGTCCCCCACCAAAGAAGAGGTGTTGATTCTCTAGCACAAAGATATGTGGTGAAGATCAACATGCTTTATATATTGGCAAAGATTGTGGAAGAAAACATGACAATGCAAAAATTTGCAGAACTTCATCAGTTGACTATGCATATAGATAAAGGGTCACCAACTTTATTCTTTGAAGCATTCAATGTGAAATTAGGTTAGATTCAAAGGGTTATAAAGTTATTTCACTTAGGAAAAGTCATTTACAAGAAGCATTTGACAAGGATCAAAGCAACGAAGAAAGAACTTGAAGTGACGAAGGCAATTTGAGATTCAATGCATTCAAACCCTAGTTTGACAAGCAAAAGAAAAGGTATTTACAATCTTCATTTTCCATAGTTTCACAAAGAACCTTGTTTAAAATCAATTTGAATTCATTTACAAATGACTACACCGAGGGTAATAAAGGTTACTGAGAAGCCACAACCTAATGTAGTGTAGAAAATTGTATGCTCTTGAGAGCGAGGCAATTTCACACTTAATTTGGACCTATTTTAGCACCCTTACATTAATTATCCTTTAAAATTATCATTAATAGGCCCCTAAGACCCATTATTTCGGTTCTCCAGGCTTATTTCACCTAAAAACCCCACAAAATCACTTTAAACACCAAAAATCCTGAAAACCCACTTCAAAAAGCTATGGTGGCACTTATTCACCACCTTGGGCAAATGAGTCCCCTTAGGTGGAACCCATTCACCAAGGGTGGCGAATAAGTCCCATTTGGGGTGTTTTTGAGTTTTGAGCGGGAAATTCACCATTTTAATTCATATTTTTGGTGGATGTTGGTCTTTGAGATCTAAATAATGGTCAATTAGGTGTTGATGACTATATAAGCACATTTTTAAGTCATTTTTATCATCTAAGCAATTTGAGCAAGCATCTTCAAGAGCAAATTTAAGAGACAAATGTTGAGAATCTTCAAACAAGAGCATTCAAGTTTCAAAAGCAAGCGAAGTTGAAGCATTGGAGCAGCATTAAAGTGTTTTTCTAGGTCTTCAAGCTCACTTTCATTTAAGATCTAGCATTGTCAAGGGTTGATCATGGTTGTCTATGGTGAATCATGATGGATTCTAGGTTGGGAAGATGCAACTAGCCATCAAGCCAAGCCTAAAGACTCGTTTCCTAAGTGATTCCATCCTCCTTTATCACTCCTCATTCAGCCTAAGGTAGGAACAAGCATTGTTGAGGCTCATTTTAGTGATTAGAAGTCTCTCAAAGTGAGTCATTCATTATCATATTTTCATTCATGCATCTCATTCTTACACATTAGAATAGGGTTGCATCATGTTTCAAATTTCCTAGTCTTGGACACACTTAAGGCTAGAATTTATAGTCCTATTTACATGCATATTTCATTATTACATCAAGGTTTAATTACCAAACAAGGGGTTTGACCAAGGAAAACCCCCCATTAGAAAATCAATTTTATATTTTGTTTTGTAGGTATTTTCATAGATTTGGATTTGAAATTCAAGTTTGAGGGAAAGAGCAAGTGTTGAAGTGTAGATTAGAACTTTAAATTCCCAAAAAAGTGGAACAGGTTTGATTCTCTAAGAGTGGTGAATGATTCCCACTGTAGGTGTTTTCTAGATCTATTTTCAAATTTAGATACCCTTTTTCCTGAAACAAGCTTCTATGCAAAAATTTAGATCTAGGACTAATTTGCTCAGAATGGCGAATGAGTCCCAGTAGGTCAAAAGGTCAAATTCTCCAGTGTTTTAGAGTTACTTCTAGTCACTTCTAGATTTCTAGGTGCACACCATTCATCTCATTGTTTTTTTGTTCTATTTTACTTGTGTTTATAGGTCATTTTGTAGGTCATTACATTCAATTA
>VDFB02024997.1:0-11900 GCA_007258455.2 Sequoia sempervirens
ATCCATCTTTCTTTGGGATCCATTTTAATTTCATTTGTCCACTTGTCCTTTTGTTTGATTCAATGGCCTTTGAAATTTGATTTTGATCTTTTGACTTATAAGACTTTTGTTTTTGTTGGTTCCAAACGGAAGGTTTATTTATCATGGAATGATGGTCCATGGTGTGGGTGGACGGGGTGTTGGCAGCAATCTTATGACAAGGATTTCTCCTGGATTCCATTTTGACGTTTGTATTTGAAAAGGTTGCCCCCAGTATCGAGGAGGTACCACTGACATCGTTTGATTTGCTATCTAAGGAATAGCCAAGACCTTGATGTCTGTAATTTGTCGGAAGTTGTATTGGTTCTAGAATGCCTTGCTTGTGTATGCCTAGTCCTTTACCTTGATATTGCATGCTTTGACAGATTCTATTTGCGATGGGGTATTTGTTGTTTTGAAAGAAAGATGCTAGCCCATCATTTGGTATGTGGATATTGTAGCTATAATATTAAATTACGCTTAAAGAAGCACCTTTCCACGACAAAGATAGGTGACCCTGGTTGATAAAGTGTCTTGCTTCATTTTCATGTTGGACATATTCGGCCCGATATGCCAGTGCGATCATGTATGACATGTCGGGTTGGTCAGTTACATTGGTGCTTCCAAGGAAATGTCGAAGCCATCATTATGTTTAGTGTCATAGAGTCCAATGATTTTAGCTATAACTTGATCATATGCAAGTATGTCCCTAGTGGAAGATTCTTGTTTTGGAGGAATGTCGTCTATGTGTCGCATGAAGGCAAGTGTCTCATTGTGGGAAGTGTCAATAGTCGAGGCCTTTATAGGGTCGGCAAGTGTTTGATCATGAATGGCATAAAGGTCAAGGAGTGGATCATTTTGGATTTCTTGGTCCATGGTAGGGTCTTGGTCGAAGATGGGGTTTTCATGGATTTGGACTTCTTGGTCAATGATGGGATCTTGGTCAAAGATGGGGTTGTCATGGATGATATAGTCAGAAATAGAGTCGTTGTCAAGGAGAGGTGTGTTTTGGATGTCATGATTGTCTTGAAGGACTTCATGGATGGACTGAAAGATAGGGTCATCGGATGGACTACCTTGTCCTTGACATGAGGGTGACATTATAAGGTCATGCTTTGGGCTTTCATTTTGACATGTATCCTCAAGTTTATTAAATGGGATTTGACTTTGAGTAATGATAAAATTTTCATGACTAGATGTGGATTGTGAGGGGGTGACTTGAAAAGGATTAATGAATGATGGACTAGGATAGGACGTGGGGACTTGGACTCGACTAGTATGTGAAGGACTAGGATATGACATGGGTACTTGCATTGAACTAGTATGTGAAGGACAAGGGTATGACATGGAGACTTGGACCGGATATGACATGGAGTCTTGAATTGGATTAGGATGTGACGGTATAGGATGTGACATGGGGACTTCGACCAGATATGCCAAGGAGTCTTGGACTGGATTAGTGTAAGGTTGACTAAAATAGGACATGGAGACTTGGACTGGATTGATATGGTATGATGTGGGGACTTGACATGAGTTGATAGATGGTTGATAGGGCATGTAGACATTAACAGGATTGATAGGTGAAGGACTAGCATATGACGTGGAGACTTGGAATGGACTAGTGGATAGTTGGTTTCCCTTGTCAAAGTTAGGATAAGGGTGAGTAATGGATGTTTGTTGTGGACTAATTTCATGAATGGTATTAAGTGAATTTTGGTAGTGAGGGTAGATGGATGGAGGACTAGGACTCATGGATTGTTGGTACGAAGGACATTGATTGTCGGTTTGGAGGAATTGTCTCCTAAGGTCTAAGGCTTGTTGGTATTGACCTCTACAGAGTAATTGATATTCAACTTTACTAGCAAGCCTATTAATATGTTGGTGAAGGGAAGATAAGGTGGTGGATGTCATGATGTTAATATGCAAAGTGATAATGACGTATGTCTAAGGGAAATGACTAATGCAAGATGACGATGTTGTCAAAGCCAAAGTATCAAATGTGAACTAAGACGATAATGTTGACGAAGGACTAAAATGATTAATGTAAAGTCTAGGTTCAAAATGAGGACTAAGATGAACAATGCGAAGTCTAAGTTCAAAATGAGGACTGAGATTGTTTTTTGATGTTTTGTTGAAAAGTCTGAGTTGTCTAAGGTCGATTGTTTGTGTCTAGATTTGTGAATGTTGTGTATAATGTTTGAGTAATCCAGCAAGAACTTGACAAACACAATGTTTTGGGTGTAAGCAAGCACACATAAGACAAGTACAATCCTAAAAGGCCAATAGGACAAGGGTTTGTATATTTGATATAGCCCACCGATATACCCCAGATTGGTGATAAACACCTTTCCTTCTCGAGAGTGGATAACTTAGAATTTTGGTGGCATTGGCTCCCCTCCACGACTCATTAACATCATTCGAGCACACTAAATTTGGATTCTTTGGGTAATGACATCCCAAGAATTGCTATCTCTACTCAAGGGGATCAGTAGTGAGTGTCTTCGGGCATGATACTGTACCCTGCACTATATCAAGCAACGGCCAATAGAACAGTTAGACACTAAGACAAGAGGTGTTTAATACAAGAATTCTGTTCATGGGGCATGATCCATGTGGCGAGAGTCCCCTTTCGGATCCATCTCGTCAGAACCACACTCGTGATTCTTGGGTTTTCCCCAAGAATCCATTTTTATATACCAGCTGGAAGTCCTTCGAATTCAGGGTGCTACTGGTCTAAGTCGTCCTGGGGTGAGTACCTTTTCCCACCAAAACAGACCCAAATTCTAGAGTCAATAACCGTTTCTCTTACACCCAGGATCGCTTGAAAGTGCAAGGGGAGAGGATACTTCGATTACCAAATCGTGAGGGTGACAAAAAATAAGGTGGGTCTGGTTTTCTAATCACCTACCACCTTCAAGCACAATTAGAAAAAATCAAGCACACATTCATTTTAATGCACCAAAGGAAGTGTGTACTAATCTAAAAAAGACAAGCACAATGTTTAGTTTTCAGTCTTTGACACTTGAACCTACAAAACCACAAGTTAGGAGTTTCTTTGATTTTTAGTCTTCGACAAACGTATGTTTATGCAAACCCGGAAGTTTTTGCTTTCCAATATGTTATATATGACTGATATTGTTGCTACTATAGCTCCTTATGATCACCTACAAGATCAAAAAACAATATTATAATGTAGCCAAAAAAAATAAATAAATAAAGCTCATCAGAAAATTGCAATTTCAGATACTTTTGACATAGCCGAAATAGATTTTATTATTTGATGATTTTATTGATCTGAAAAATAAAAACTCAAAGAAGAGATCCCTACTAATTTTTTGAGAAATTTCCATAAATGTAAAGAAGTCAAAAAAATTCCCTGTTTTGCACCCAGAAACACAGATTTGTGAAAACCATACAAAAAACAAAGATCGGATTTTTCCGAATTGTATTTCACCTCCAAATTAAATCTATAAAACATAGACCCCCATTATAATTTAAAGAGTTTTCCAAAAATGTAAAAAGTTCCAAAAAATCCATTGATTTGCGTCCAAACAATCAATTTTATGAAAAAAATTAAAATTGCAATAACTCCTACAAAAATGATGATAAACCCTCAATATTTTTACTGTAGCCTCTTGAGATGATGCAAAAGATTCTGTAAAAATAATGTAGAAAAATTCGTATCTGTGTAGAATATATGAAGAAATTGGTAAAACCTAGGGTTTTGTCCAAAAACTGACAGATCTGCAACAAATAGTTAATAAAACCTGCAAAAGGCAAGCTAGATCAAAGGATTCACATCGGGTTTACCAAATGTATCAATGGGTAAATTTCATAAGGTTTAGTTTAGCAATGATTAGATCAATAATAAAAACCCAAAGAAGTTATGAAGCACAAAGAAAGCAAATAATAACGAAACAATTATACCAGATATTCATTGAAGCTTCCATGATTCACCTCCATAACACCTCCTAGCTTGCAGCGTATGATTGATGCCCTCAGATCGAGTGTGTGAGCAATTTGACTATGCCATTGTCCTATGCAAGTTTTGAAGGATTTAAGTAAAATTATGCCTATGCCTATGATAAATGATAAATGATGATAAATGAATGATAAATGATTATAATGCCTATATTAATCAAAGAGTGGTCCCTAAATTGTGAGCAAAATTGACATTTTATAGAAAAAGTAATTTTGAATGGACAGACGAGATTGACTCTTGACAGAAACCTAAAATCAGAGGACGAGATTTAATTTGATAATATCTATCCGGTGGGAGTAAATCGCAAACGGAAGTGGTTAAGATGTCGCCGAAAAATCAAAATCGTCCGGTCAGGCGTCAATTAAACCAAAAGATTACAAATCCGAGATCAAAGAATAACACTGTAGAGATTAAAATCTAAAATCGCGTCGTGGCACTTTCTTCATTATGGGACGAATCAAACTTCAGTACCGGACGTGGATTTGGTATCGTCGTCGCGGACAATTTCCGAATCGGTTCTGGTTGACGAAACCGACGCCGATTGTTGAGAAGGACAACATTAAGAAAGGCAGACGGAAGATGTAAGATGACAACAGAACACCTGTGATACGACAAATGAACCATTGCGTTTGTACAAAAGAGAATCGAAGAGAAAAGAGTAATGAATAAAGATAATTAAACAAATTTAGAAATTTATTTAATTAGAGGAAGACTTAGACAATTAATGACGTATTTAATAAATAAATAAAATTTATTTATTTAATAATCATGAAGAATAAAAGAGATATGAATTAATTAAACAACAAAGAATTATTTAATTAATAGTTGAATGTGAAACGAGGACATAATTAAATGTCATAATTATGCTAGGACGAAAGTGGTATAAATGAAGCTTGCAGGCCTAGGTCATTTTTATGTGTCTACAGGAACCTAACGCAATTTGAATGTACAAAAAAGGAGCTCATATGCTCAAGTTATGCCCAGTGAAAGTTGGGGTCAAACCCAACACAACACAATTAAACACAATTCGAACATCATCTGAAACGCCGATAACATAATCCAACACAACTTGAATGGGCTTAAAAGGAGCTCATATTGCCAGTTATTCCTACCGCTGGGGTCAAACTAATTACATAGGTCAGTTAAAAAGGTGAATTTTTTTGTAGCCTCAGAATCTAACGAAACCAAAGTCATTTTTAAGAGCTTAGAAAACGGATCCCAACACAACTTGAACAGGAAAAAAAGGAGCTCATATGCTCAAATTATGCCTGGTCAAAGCTGGGGTCAAACTGCACAAAGACTACCAAAAGGCAAAAATTTCACAAATTTCGTAATGTGACAAAACCAATTCCATCTTGAAGAGCTCAAAAAATGGAACCCAACGCAACTTGAACAGGCGAAAAAGAAGCTCATACGCTCAAGTTATGCGCGATGAAAGTTGGGGTCAAACTGAATACAAAGGCCAGTTAGAAAGGCAAAAAATTTCATAGTCTTAGAATGTGATGAAACCAATTTCATCTTGATGATCTCATAAAATGAAACCCAACGCAACTTGAAAGGGTGGAAAAAGAGCCCATACACTCAAGTTATCCCTGGTCAAAGTTGGGGTCAAATCGGTTACACAAGCCAATTGATGAAGGCCACTCCCCTTACAACTTGGTGGGGTCATAACTTTTGATTCAACTGTCGAATTTTCTATAATAATACCTTTTCGAAAAGCTCTCAAAAAATCTTCCACCAGAAAGTAGGACCAAAAGGCCAACTACTTTCATTTTCCACCAATTTTCAAGCCCATTTGGAGCCTCTAAGTGCCTCAAAATTGACTCTGAATATTTTACTAGGATTTTCAAAAATTAAAATTTCAATATCTCTCAAATGACAAATGGTATTGAAGTGATTTCTTAACCATTAGCTTCAATTTACCATTCTTGAGGTCTGTGTAAGATTTTGTGTCCAACTATGCACAAATGCAAACTTACTAAAATAGTAAACCTGCCAAAATTAGCCCTTACTGAAAAGAAGCAACATTTTTTTTTGGTGATGCAAGATTGCTCTTACACCCTAAATGCTCCTGCATCACCAGTTAGAAAGGGGAAAAACTTCACAATCTCAGAACCTGATGAAGGCATCGTCATCTCAGAAAGCTCAGAAAATGGAACCCAATGCAATTTGAATGGGCAAAAAAGGAGAGATCATATGCTCAAGTTATGCTTGGTCAAAGTTGGGGTCAAACCGAGTACTGAGGCTAGTCAGAAAGGAAAAAAAATTACATTCTAGAATCTAACGAAACCAACGTCATCTTGAAGAGCTCAGAAAATGACACCCAACGCAACTTGAACGATCGAAAAAAGGAAATCATAAGCTCAAGTTATGTTCGGTCATAGTTGGGGTCAAATCGAGTACCTTTAGTCAGAAAGGCAAAAAATTTCAGTCTCATAATATTAAAAAACCCATGTCATTTTGAAGAGCTCAGAAAATGGAACCCAACACAACTTGAACGGGAAAAAAAGAAGCTCATAAGCTCAAGTTATGCCCGATCAAAGTTGGGGTCAAATTGAGTACAAGCCAGTCAAAAAGGGAAAAAATTCTAGTGTCTCAGAATATGATGAAACCAACATCATATTGAAGAGCTCAGAAAACAAAACCCAACGCAACTTGAACGTGTGAAAAAAGGAGCTCATATGCTCAAGTTATGCTCGGTCAAAGTTGGAGTCAAACCATGTACAAAGGCTAGTCAGAAAAGTGAAAAATTTTGCATTTTAAAAATTTGTCAAAACCAACATCATCTTGAAGAGCTCATAAAATGAACCCAACGCAACGGAAATAAGCGGAGCTCATATCAGCCAAGTTAAGCCCGCATAAAGTTGGGGCCAAACCTATTACAATGTGTAGTCAAAAAGGTGAAAATTTTGCAATCTCAAAAATCTAATGAAACCAACATCATTTTCAAGAGCCTATAAAATGGAAACCCAACGCCTACCAGGAACGAAAATAAAAGAGCTTCATACGCTTCAGTTATGCCCCGCCAAAGTTGGGCCAAACCGGTACAGCGCTAGTCAAAAGAGGCAAAATTTAAAAAGTCTCGAAATGTGAGGAAACCAACGTCATCTTGAAGAGCTCAGAAAAAAAAAACACAACACAACTTGAACGGGTGAAAAAAGAGCTCATATGCTCAAGTTATGCCTAGTCAAAGTTGGGGTCAAACTCAGTACAGAGGCCAGTGAGAAAGGTGAAAAATTTCACAGTCTCAGAATGTGACGAAAGCAACGTCATCTTGATGAGCTCAGAAAAAGGAACCCAACACAACTTAAACGGGTGAAAAAGGAGCTCATATGCTTAGGTTATGCCTGGTCAAAGTTGGGGTCAAACCTATTACACAGGCCAGTTGATGAAGGCCACTCCCCTTAAAACATGGCGGGGTCATAACTTTTGATCCGACCATCGGATTTTCTATAATAATACATTTTTGGAAAGCTCTCAAGAAATCTTCCACCAAAAAGTAGGTCCCAAAGGCCAACTACTTTCGTTTTCCACTAATTTTCAAGCCCATCCGAAGCCTCTAAGTGCTGAAAAGTTGAATCCAAAGATTTTACTAGGATTTTTGAAAATTAAAATTTCAATATCTCTCAAATGACAAATGGTATTAAAGTGATTTCTTCACCATTGGCTTCAATTTACCATTATTGAGGTCTGTGTAAGATTTTGTGTCCAACTATGCACAGATGCAAACTTACTAATATAGTAACCCTACTAAAATTAGCCTTTATTGAAAAGAAGCAAGATTTTTTTTTGGGTGATGCAAAATTGCTCTTACACCCTAGATTCTACTGCATCACAAGTCAAAAAGGCAAAAAACTTCACAATCTCATAATCTGACGAAGGCATTGTCATCTCGAAGAGCTCAAAAAAGTGGAACCCAATGTAACTTGAACGGGCAAAAAAGGAGATCATACGCTCAAGTTATGCCCAGTCAAAATTGGGGTCAAATCGAGTACATAGGCCAGTTAGAAAGGAATTTTTTCTACAGTCTCATAATCTAACGAAACCAACATCATCTTGAAGAGCTCAGAAAACATAACCAAACGCAACTTGAACGAGCGAAAAAGGAGATCATACGCTCAAGTTATGTCTAGTCATAGTTGGGGTCAAACCGAGTATAGAGAATAGTGAGAAAGGCAAAAAAAATTATAGTCTCAAAATGTTATAAACCCAACGTCATTTTGAAAAGTTCAGAAAATGAAACCCAATGCAACTTTAACAGGAGAAAAATGAGCTCATACGCTCAATTTATGCTCGGTCAAAGTTGGGGTCAAACAGAGCAAAGCCCAATCAGAAAGGCAAAAAAAATTGCAGCCTCAGAATCTGGCGAAACCAACGTTATCTTGAAGAAATCAGAAAATGGAATCCAACCCAACTTGAACGCACAAAAAATGAGCTCATACGCTCAAGTTATGCCCAGTCAAAGTTGGGGTCAAATCGTGTACAAGCAAGTCTCAGAATGTGACGAAACCAACGTCATCTTGAAGAACTCAAAAAATGGAACCCAATGAAAACTTGAACGGGTGAAAGAGGAGTTCATACACTCAAGTTACACCCAGTCAAAGTTGGGGTCAAACATGGTACAAAGGCCAGTTAGAAAAGCAAATTTTTTTGCAATCTTAGAATCTAACAAAGCCAACATCATCTTGAAGAGCTCATAAAATAGAACCCAACGCAACTTGAACAGGTGAAAAAGGAGCTCATACGCTGAAGTTATGCCTAGTCAAAGTTGGGGTCAAACCGATTACACAAGCCAGTCAAAAAGGTGAAATTTTGTGTAGTCTCAGAATCTGACAAAACCAATGTCATCTTCAAGAGCTCAGAAAACGGAACCCAACGCAACTTGAACAAGCGAAAAAAGAGCTCATACGCTCAAGTTATGCCTGGTCAAAGTTGGGGTCAAACCGGGTACATAGGCCAATTAGAGAGCCCTAAAAAATTTCATTGTCTCAGAATATCACGAAGCCAATGTCGTCTTGAAGAGCTCAGAAAATGGAACCCAACGCAACTTGAATGGGCGAAAAAGGAGCTCATACACATGTTATGCCCAGTCAAAGTTATGGTTAAACTGAGTACTGAGGCCAGTCAGAAAAGCAAAAAAATTCACAGTCTCAGAATGTTACGAAACCAACGTCATCTTGACGAGCTTGGAAAACGAAACCTAGCGCAACTTGAACGGTCGTAAAACGAGCTCATACCCTCAAGTTATGCACTGTCAAAGTTGGGGTCAAACCGGTTACATAGGGCCAGCTTGATAAAAGCCGTACTCCCCGCAACTTTGACGGTCAGCAATTTTGATACGACAATAAAATTTTCTATTATAATACCTTTTCGTGAAAGCTCTCGGCAGTCTCTTAGAGAGGAAATTCAAAGGCCAACTACTATTTTTGCCAATTTCGTACCCATCCGAGCCTCTATGCCTCAAAATTGACTAAGATTTTACTTTAGATTTTTAGAAAATTGGCCAATCTTCAAAATGACAAATGGTATTTTCAAAGGATTTCTTTCACCATTGGCTTCCAATTTAATTATTCTTGAGGTCTGTAATATTTTCTAAACTAACTATGCAGAAATGCAAACATACTTCAAATAGTAACTCGCCAAATTAACCATTATTGAAAAGAAGAATATTTGCTTTTAAGTATGCAGATTTTTGCTCTATTAATCTCTGGATGCCTCTATCACCACAAATGAAGGCAAAATTATAAAGTCTTAGAATCTGATGAGGGCATCGTTATCTCGAAAAGCTCAAAAAATGGAACCCAACGCAACTTGAACGGGCAAAAAAGTAGATCATACGCTCAAGTTATGCTTGGTCAAGGTCGGGGTCAAACCGAATACAAAGGCCAGTCAGAAAGGAAAAGAAAAATTACAGTCTTAGAATGTAATGAAAACAACGTCATCTTGAAGAGCTTAGAAAACGGAACCCAACGCAAGTTGAACGGGCGAAAAAGGAGATCATACGCTCAAGTTATGTTTGGTCATAGTTGGGGTCAAACCGGGTACAAAGGCCAGTCACAAAGGAAATTTTTTTTGTCTCATATTGTTAAAAAACCAACGTTGTCTTGAAGAGCTCGGAAATCAGAACCCAACACAACTTGAACCAGCAAAAAATGAGCTCATACACCAAAGTTATGCCCTATCAAAGTTGGAGTCAAACCGAGTACAAAGCCTAGTCAGAAAGGCAAAAAATTACACAATCTCAGAATCTGACGAAACCAAGGTCATCTTGAAGAGCTTGGAAAATGGAACCCAACGCAAGTTGAATGTGCAAAAAAATAGTTCATACACTCAAGTTATGCCCAATCAAAGTTGGGGTCAAACCATGTATAGAAACTAGTCAGAGAGGCCAAAAATTTGCCCACCTTAGAATGTGACGAAACCAATGTCATTTTGAAGAGCTTTGAAAACGGAACCCAACGAAACTTGAATGGTCGAAAGAGGAGCTCATACACTCAAGTTATGCTCGGTCAAAGTTGGGGTCAAATAGGGTACAAAGGCCAGTCAAAAGGTGAAAAATTTCACAGTCTTAGAATCTGATGAAGCTAACATCATCTTGAAGAGCTTAGAAAATGACACCCAACGCGACTTGAATAGGTGAAAAAAGAGTTCATACGCTCAAGTTATAACGGTCAAAGTTGGGGTCAAACTGACTACACAAGCTAGTCAAAAAGGTGAAGAAAATTGTAGTCTCAGAATCTGACAAAACCAACATCATCTTGAAGAGCTCATAAAATGGAACCAAATGCAACTTGAACGGGCGAAAAAGGAGCTCATACGCTCAAGTTATGTCCAGTCAAAGTTGGGGTCAAACTAGGTACAAAAGCCAGTCAGAGAGGCAAAAATTTTCACAATCTTAGAATGTGACAAAACCAACGTCATCTTAAAGAGCTCAAAAAATGGAACCCAATACAACTTGAACAAGCCAAAGGGCTTACTCTCGGCTCAAGTTATGTGGCGAGTCAAAGTTAAGAATCAAACCGAGTACAAAGGCGAGTCAAAGAGCAAAAATATCACGCCAGTCGAGAATGTGAGAAATCAATGTCATCTTGAAGAGCTCAAAAATAGGAGCCAACACCAACTTGAGCAGTGAAAAGGAGCTCATACATTGAAGTTATGCGGTCAAAGTTGGGGTCAAATCGGTACAAAGGCGACCATAGAGGCAAAAAGAATTTTGCAATCTCGAATGTGATGGAAACCAACATCATCTTGTGACTCAAAAATAGAATAGCATAACCGCGGAACCGAATGTAGCGAGCGGGCAAAAATGGAGCTCATGCACGCTCAAGTTATGCCCAATCAAAGTTGGGGTCAAACTGGTTACACATGCCAGTCAATGAAAGCCACTCCCCTTGCAACTTGGCGGGGTCTTAAATTTTTATCTGATCATCGAATTTTCCATTATAATACCTTTTTGGAAAGCTCTCAAGAAATCTTCCACCAGAAAGTAGGGCCTAAAGGCCAACTACTTTGGTTTTCCACCAATTTTCAAGCCCATCTAGAGCCTCTAATTGCCTCAAAATTGACTCCAAAGATTTTACTAGGATTTTCAAAAATTAAAATTTCAATTTCTCTCAATTGAAAAATGGTATTGAAATTGATTTCTTCACCGTGGTTTTCAATTTACCATTCTTGAGGTATGTGTAATGTTTCGTGTCCAACTATGCAAAAATGCAAACTTACTAAAATAGTAACACTGCCAAAATTAGCCGTTATTGAAAAGAAGCAACATTTTTTTTGGGTGATGCAAGATTGCTCTTACACTCTAGATGTTCCTACATCACCAATCAAAATGGTGAAATGCTTCACAGTCTCATAATCTAACGAAGGCATTGTCATTTCGAAGAGCTCAGAAAATGGA
>VDFB02024998.1:0-11000 GCA_007258455.2 Sequoia sempervirens
GCTCTTGTCTCTTGTTGCAAAGCTTTCTAAAGAAGGGGCAGCCTTCTCTGTTCTTTATCAAGACGTCTTTTTGGTCATCAACATTCTGCAGATCCAAGGAGGGTCTCCATAGCAGTAGAGTGTTCTGAAGAATTTGTGACCAAACGACTTGCAGATTGTATTTTGTAGGCTAGTTAGTCGATTGACCATTAAGGGAGGGTGTTAGAATATTATATTCTGATATTGTATAATGGTCAATCTTATCAACAGTAGTTGGTAGGTAGCTGGTAGGTAGACATTTAATGTCTACAGTATTTTTACTCCTCTATAAATTGTAATCTATTCAAGTTGTTGGTTGGAAATTTTTGTATTCTTGTGGCGTACAAAATTGTGATTTCAACCACGGCCGCGTGAGATTAAGCTCTCTAATTAAGGAAGGCTCCCCTTTAACTAAATAAAAGCGATATGGGTAGGACGGCAATGCGTTCCTCTTATTTCGGGGAAAATTCGTTCTTTCTCTCTTCCTTGAGAAAACAATATATGTGGATGAAACTTATTGCAAGCGTATCATTGAAATTAAGAAAGAGGAAATAAAGTTTCCTGAAAGTACAAAGACTTCCGTTACTTCCTCTGGGACAGGAAAACAATCGATAAGCACAAAGTCTTGAGGAATGAGATCCTATCTACCCTTTTCAGAATAATTATTTAATGAAAACATACAACACGAAACAGCACAAAGTCTGTAACTACGATGCATTTTTTGATTACTCTAAATGAGAACTACTATGAGCACAAAGACTTATAATTCTTCTCAATTTCTAATACTAACTATGAATTCAATCTTCATATTTACAACCCAAAGACTGCAGATATTTAAATCGAATATCTCTTCAGCAATATTCTACAATTCTCAAGTAGTCACAAAAATGATGATCCAAAATGACATAAGAACATAAAGGATGCAAAATAAGAATTCGGCTCAAAGTCTAAAATTCCAACTTCTTGATATTACTTGAAAATTCACAATTATCAACTATAAAGCTCAAAGACTTTATGAGTATAAAATTCTGCAGAGTTTTCTTGCTTGCTAAAAAGTCCGATTCCTTTAAAGTTATCCAAAATACTCATTTTTGTCAAAAATAAAATTGTTGAATGGTTATAAAAACCCGATTTACTTTAAATTAAATTGCAAAGTGAACTAAAAAGCTCCGAATTTGTTTTAAAAGCTTGCAAAGTCTTTTAAAAGGTCCGATCTTCTTTATCTTATTTGTAATGACATTTTTTAAAACCCGATTTTCATTTTAAAAGCTTGCAAAGTCTTCTAAAAACCCCGATTTGAGTCTTTTGGTTAAAATTACTTGCAATTGTTCTTCAAAAACTCAATATTTCTACTTAGTATGAACTTGCAATGATCTTTAAAAATTCCGATTTAGGTTGAAATCGTTTGAAATCTGCTTGTGGAGGAAACTGTGTAAATCTGAGTTTGCGTATGATAAAAAACGTGCTCTTTCAAAACGCGTTTTCTTCTTATATTTTTTTGGCGTCTCTCTCTCTTTATTCCTCTTGACTCTTCTTTTCTTTCATATGGTTTTGGTAGGAAGCATTTTCTCTTTTATATTTGAAATGTCATTCTTCATTTTACGATAAAAGCGTGTTTTCATTTGTCTTGCATTTCCAGCGTTTTATAAAAACATCTTTCATTTTCAGAAACCGTTTTCTTCATATACCATTCATTTTTATCCTCTAAACCATCCGTAATATCCCTTCACCTTTCATTCTATTCACCGTTTATTCACATCCTTCATTCCATTTGAGGAAATGCTATCTGTTCCAAGCAGTGAGGCAGATTCTTTACATGAAAGGGATATTGAAATGGAGGATGTATCTGAAATTGAAAATGAAAGTTCAGAAACTAGGCTGGTGCACCTATTTTTATGGAAGAAGATCCGTCCACTTCTGGATCTGTTTCTTGGCTTGTCACACTTTCGAGAGTTTGAGGTGCTTACTAGCACTGCATTATTTTTGGGAGACAAATTA
Source organism: Sequoia sempervirens (assembly GCA_007258455.2). Lineage (NCBI taxonomy): Eukaryota > Viridiplantae > Streptophyta > Pinopsida > Cupressales > Cupressaceae > Sequoia > Sequoia sempervirens. The sequence continues at coordinate 2,017 of VDFB02024998.1, forward strand.
CCTTTGCATCTTAGAAAGGTGCATGGTACTTGGGCCGAGATGACGTACAGAAGTATGAAGGTAATGCATAATGGTGCAGCCCGAGCCTTGGCCATCTTGGCAATCTACCTAAGCATTCCGCCATTAGATCTTACTATAGGCCAAAGAATGGCTTCTAAGTTGCTGAAGGTCATGGGGTCAGAGGAAAGGGATCCCATAGATGTGTCAGATGTATATGTGACTATAAATTCTTCAACAAGTAATGGTATTGCTACTTTGTTACTGCAACTTGCTGAAGCTACTTTAGTTGATGTGGACTGGCTTATCTCAAAACTGAAAGCTTATCCTGTAGCTGGAAACATTGCACTCTTGAGTTGAATCTCTTGTTCACATGCTCTCTCTCTTTACAGAGATGAGCCTTCAAACTTTCCCAGCATAACATTTCCTGAGAGTGGCTTCAAAGCTTTATAAGAGTTTAGCTGCTGTGACTAAACTATGCATTGCTCCAAAAGGCTATAAACAGCCTTTGCCTAGCAGTAAATTTCAGATGCTTGCAGAAGTTACTTGTCGAAAGATGTCTGCCCCTCTGTATAACTTCATGGCTGTGATGCAAAGGGACCAACAAGAGAATTTACAAGAAAAAGGTGTGGTCAACAAAATCAAAAGGGAATGTAAAACTATTCCCAATCTTATTTTCTATATTGAGGACTATGAAACTCACTAAAGTCAACTTGCTGAGACATGCAAAACGCAGTACTGCAAGGGATTTTAAGATAATAGATACTAAAAAAAAGGATGATGAAAACAATCAGCCCGAAGAACCAAATCAATCAGATGCTCCAGTCACAGAAAATGTATCTGAAGATGAATCTGTGAGGCAGGAAGAAAGCTAGACAGAGATCTATGAAGAGTGAAGAATAATTGAACAAGCTGAAGGACATTCATGCCAAGAGAAAATGATGATATTTCCAAGAGATCTTTAAAAAGGATATTCTTCATCAAAAGATCTTCTTACTTATGGAAATTAGTAACATGGAGATGCAGTCCTATACAGGTGTCTTGAGATAGGACAGTGAATCAAGACATCTTAGAATTGTGAAAAGGAAAAGACAGTTGATTAAAGAGCAGTTTGTAGCAACATGATGACTTCATCGATAGAGGATGACATATCATTTACTTCTGTTATGTTTTATGTATTTTGTTTTGACAAGTTACATGTGAAAGCAAAAATTGTAATTGCAAGTGTTTCTTTCACTTGCATTTTTGTAAAATGTAATTACATGTAATCAAATTACAATAAGATTGTAATTTTGAATAAGTCAATCGCAATTAGTTATCGGTTGAGAGATTTTCTCAAGTTTGTTGAAATCCTCCCACCTTTTTCTCCAGACCTCCCTCCTATAAATACTTGAGGGGTCTATTGTAATTTGATATCTTTTTAGCAAGCAAGAAAACTCTGCAGAATTTTATACTCATAAAGTCTTTGAGCTTTATAGTTGATAATTGAGAAATTTTCAAGTAATATCAAGAAATCAGAATTTCAAACTTTGAGCTGAATTCTCATTTTGCATCCCTTATGTTCTTACGTCATTTTGGAGCATTATTTTGTGACTACTTGAAAATTGTGGATCATTGCTGAAGAGAGATTCAATTCAAATATCTGCAGTCTTTGTGCTGTAAATGTTAAAATTGAATTCATAGTTAGCATTAGAAATTGAGAACAATTACAAGTCTTTGTGCTAGTATTAATTCTCATCTAGAATAGTTAATAGATACTTCATAGTTACAGACTTTGCGCTGTTTTATGTTGTATATTTTCATAAAGTAATCGTTCTGAAAAGGGTTGATAGGATTTTATTCTTCAAGACTTTGTGCTTATTGAATTGTTATCCCGTCCCAGAGGAAATAACGGAAGTCTTTGTGCTTTCAGGAAACTTTATCTCCTCTTTCTTTATTCCATTGCATAGCTACTGTATTAAGTTTTCTCAACATATACTGTTTCTTTTCTTTGAAGAGAAGAGAATATAATCTTTCCTGAAATAAGAGGAACGATTGCTGTCCTATCCATTTAGTTTTATTTAGTTAAAGGGGGAGCCTTCCCTTAATTAGGAGAGTTCAAACTCACGTGCTGTGGTTGAAATCACAATTTTGTACGCTTTCACAGGAATACAAAATTTCCAACCAACAATCTGCAATCTCCCTCGCTTCATTTTTGAAGGCATTCTTCAATGGGCCTCTTTTTTGTGAAACCAAAACATTATCTCCTTTAAAAGATGGTGGCATTGGCATGAAAGGATGTGGGCTAGCCAGTTGTGATAAACCACGAGGTCTTTGCAAGCTTCTCTTGGCAAGAGGATGTGCAGTTGCCTTTGATTTATTATACGCCATGTCGGCATCCTCTTGTTCTTTAATATAAGCCAATATTTGGTGTTTTGACAACCCTTTTTTATTTGGCTCTGGACAAACTTTTATTCCTTGTAAAGGAATAGTACATAAGTGAGCTTTCACTCGAAAGTACGAGTTCTTATATTGAGTTCCACATTGGGTACAATTCCAATCATAACCCCGACCACTAGGTTGTTGTTGAATCATTGTTGTATTTTGCCAAAAAGGTGGCAAGGCATCATATTTCAATTGACTCTCTACATTTGGGCCAACTGAACTAGAACTATCGACCATTTTGTATGAACCTAAAATTAAAAAAAAAAAAACATTACAAATTAACAACACAACAACTATTATTATTATTATTTTTTAAATTGGCACTATAACCCCTTGTTATGCATAAAAAGTTTAAAAAAATTCAAAACTTACCAAAAACACTTGAAAAATCTTCAAAAAAATTATTGAAAACTTGAAAAAAATGAAAGATTTACTCAACTTTGATGTTTAGATCTTCTTTGTGCAGCTATTTCCCCCTTCTTGTTGTAGGTCTAACTCCTCTATAGCTCTCACCTTCGAAAAAAATGACACTAACCTTGAAAACCCAAATGCAGGGCAAAATTTCTTTGGAGGAAAAAAAATGTTGTTTGTGGCTATGCTCCACGGGGTTTCAGGGATGGGGAGTACTTGGTAGGGCGGGACGAGTTTTTGGTACGGGGGAACTTTTGGGTCATTTTTTAGGAGATGGCAGGGGACGACTGATAAAAAAATAGGAATTTTTTTAAAAATATAAAGAAATTTCAAATGTTCATAGCATAACATTGATAAAGCATTCATTCTAGACATTGTATAAGCTTAATACATATCATTAGACTTGAACTGAGATTTCACATGAGAATCGACAAACAAATTAGCAAAATTCAAATGCTTTTCATTATCAATGTGCATAGATATCATATAAAAGTTTGATAATTATAAACAAAATGCCCAAAGGCTGCAAGTCTCAACTATGAAATGACATGATAAACATAAAACTAAGAAAATATATCGCTGTCCAAGGTCCCTAATCAGCATAAGCTAGGTCTAAATAAGCATCACCCTTGCCATTGGAGCTCAAGTCTAAGTCAATGTTAGTGTCCATGTCAATAGAAGGATCTGCCTCAACCAATGGAACCCCAACCAATCCCTCATGTGCATCCTCCTCCTCAATCTACATAGCATCTTCGGGATTAACATCCCAACGTAAGGCTGGAGTCTAACGATACTGACTAGTCTGGCAATCCTGTAGCCGCAAAGCACTGTGTACTGCCACCAACTTCTCTGATCGTCTAGAGGTAAAGTAGTTCCTCTTAACTGATTGGATGAAGCTATATAAGACATAAATTAGGTTAAGTGGCATGGGGCGTCCCTTGTGGGCCCGCCCATGCCTTTTTTTATTTTAAAAAACTTTAATTTTTTATAAAAATGTGTCTTTTTTGCTGCTGGGTCGTAGGGTACTTCTAGCTGTACTTGGTATGGATTTAGGGATGATTGGGGAAGTTTTAGGGATTCTAGAAGTACTCCTATAACCCTCGGGCTTTGCCAAAGTCCCCCGAAGTAAATCGCACTTGGAAGGCAAAAGGGGATGCATAGGGGCATAGTTTGTAACCGGACTACCAAGGACTCGCAGAGCCCAAAAATAGGCTCCTGACTCTGACTCGTGCACTTTTAATTTTAGAAAAAGACTCAAGTACCTGACTCTAGAAAAAACCCAGAGGTTAACAAAAAGAACAAATTAATGCATTTAGAGAACAAATTAATGCATTTAGAGAACATAAGAGTCTAATTTGATTATCAAACACTCATAATTCAAAGATTACACATGTCATATGATCATCAAACACTCAATAATTGAAATTTCATCATTCATAGTCATCAAATACTCATAGTTTCAATGTATAACAGCATCATAAGTTTATAAATGTTTACATATAATCATGTCAAAAAGAGGAAAACATTAACAACCACATGTAATCTACATCTTCCTTTTTCCCCTCCCAATGGTACTCAATTTTGGAGGCCTAGAACTAGAAGGTGCCTGTGCTATAGTATCCAAATGAGGACTAGGAGATCGAGAAGGGGAAACATGATATTCAAATGTGTCTTCATCGTCCTCCATGGCATCCAATCTTGTTGCTTCTTCTTCTGCTGCTGCTGCTCTCTCTAATTCAGCAAGATCCTCATCAGTAAGGAAGACATCAGCCTCATCATTTTGTTCATCAATAGTCCATTCACCATATGGATCAATGTCATCCAAGTCAATGGACTCATGTGAAACACCTTCCACCTTTCTAGTTCGAAGGCGAAGGTTGTACCAAACAAAAACTAAATCATTTAGGCGCTGTTGAGTCAACCTATTCCTCTTCTTTGTGTGAATGTTCTCAAATAAACTCCAATTACGTTCACACCCAGAAGCATTGCATGGCTGTGACAAGACACGTATAGCTAGCTTTTGAAGATTTGGTGTGCTAGCACCATAGTTCTCCCACCATAGATCTACAAAAACATGTTTAAAAAATATAAGTATTAAGAACTAAGAATAAAGTAAACAATCTATATGTAAGAATCAAGTTTCTAATTTCATTTTTTACCTGGTTGTTGTTTTCCTCGCCTTTCAATTGCTTGTTGGGAGGAAAAGAGTCTCCCCTCTGCACCTTTGTAGACCTTGAATAGATAAAAGAAAAAGTAAATCAAATATAGAAAATTCATAGATAGTCAGGGCTCAACATTGCAAATTCATAAATAAGATGCAACAAATCTCACCTCTAACTCATCAAGCACTTTATCTCTTAGCTCACGATCAGGCACCATCCTATCAATGCACGTGACAAGACCTTCCATGACCTCCTCATCCGCCTTAAATGTGTCCAAGAAGTAGAACTTCGGATTCAAGAAGTAGGCAAAGGCATGAATTGGCTGGTGGAGTTGGTGTGTCCATCTCCGATCAATGATGCGCCATATGATTTCATATTTCCTTTTGTTGCCGCCATAGTAACGTGATATGGCCTTTTTGGCCCTATCCATGGCCAAAGAGGCATGAAACCCATTGGCATGCCATCTCCATCTACCATACGAAGAACCCTCACCAAAGGTTCAGTCACCTAAAAAAATGAAAACAAATGTTAAATTATAACAAAATTAACCCCTCAAAAAATAAAAACAGCCAATAGATTATCATGTATAATTTTTTTTTGTGTGATTGCTACTTACCCCCATCAACTCCTCTCCATTTTTTTTTTTTTTTTCATCAAAAACTATGGCAACAATCCTCTCCCCTTCAGGTCTATTGGAAAATGAGGACTCCTTCCAAGCATCGGACACGAACATTTGCTTGAGATGACCAATGGCACCAAGAATGCTTTGCAATGTGAGGAAGTGGCTAGCAAATCGTGTCACTCCAGGTCGCACAAGGTCCTTGCCATTTGTGAATTTCCTCATCAAAGAAAACACCCAAGTATGGTTGTAGATAAATTTTGTAACACTTTTTGCATCTTCAACCACTCTTTTGACCCATGAAATCTTCCCAATGTCCTCTAGCAACAGGTCCAAGCAATGTGCACCACACAAAGACCATGCAATTGTGGGATACCTCTCCATAAGTAGTCTACCTGCAGCTACATATGCAGCTGCGTTGTCCGTGATGATTTGGACAACATTATCAACTCCAACCTCCTGGACCACCCCATCTAATGGATTGCATAAAGTCTCAGCATTTTTAACTTCATGGGAGGCATCTATTGATTTTAGAAACACCAATCCACCATTAGAGGCCACTAAAAAGTTAAGGAGAGTTCTATTTCGTCCATCTGTCCACCCATCAGATAAAATGCTGCAACCTTTTCTTTGCCAAAATTTTTTTTGCTCATCAACCACAAACTGTGTATTCTTTACGGCTTCCTCTAGCAATGGCCCACTCAAATCTTTAGATGATGGAGTCTTAAACCCCTTTCCTGCAACTGTAAGGGCATTCCCCAAACCTTCCCAATATGGGCTGTTTGCAACATTGAAAGGTAGATTATTGTAATACTGTAAAAGTTTGCAGCAACCATCTTAGCTTTCATGCTTTTCTTATTCCAACCAACATCTTTCAAGGAAGGTTGTGCCCTCGGGGTGGGGCCCTCACTCTGGGCTGGCTATACTCCAAGCAAGGGCTCACGGGGGTCACGAAGTTCTGCCCCCTCCCCTGCGGTACCGGAGAGGGGCTTGTCATGGCCAGCCACGGCCACGCTGGGGTGCTTACTAGAAGCACTCAAGTAGCTATAGGGGGTCGCGGTGGCACCCGACTCCGCAAAGAAAAAAAAAAAAAAAAAAAAAGGCTGTGCCTCCTGAGAGATCTGATTTATTTGACTCTCACCAAAAGATGAATGTGGAGCACGGAAGCTTGGACTTGCAACACCATGGGGCATAGAGGGTGTAGATTGGGATTGGGATCCACTCATCGCTGCTGCTAGGGCATCCTATGTTTTTTGTCTTTCCTCTTTTTTAAGCTCATATTCAGCAAGAAGGGCTTTCATCTCTCTAATAATCTCAGGAGTAGTATTCTTGCATCCCTCCACATTTTGCCCAGGTATTCTAGAAAGGTGGTATTTTAATCTGTTTATTCCTCCTGTCATCCATTTCTGGCATTCATTACATGTCACTTCACCTTTTTTATTTCCTGGAATTCCATACTTCCATGCAAGGTCTTTTTTCAATCCCTTTGGATTTGAAGATGACATTTCTGTTTCAAGTTCAACATGGAAAAAAAAAATCAGCTAGGGTTTGCTAAAAAATCAGCAAATAAACATGATTCAAAGTTTCAAACATTTGCAAAAGAAAAATAATGCAAAACCAAACTAAAAACAATAAGAATTAGCTATTAAGGAAAATAGAAAAAAATTTGGCAGCATTTCCCCTTATTTTTCTTGATTTTTTTGATTTTGAATGCAAGAAATTGAAGAAAACAAACAAAAAGAATCTTTAGATCACTTACTTGTCTCTATTTTGATCTTTTCAATTCGTTCTCCTTGCTTCAATCAACTAGAAATCGATTTGCAGACCTGCTTTTCACAAATGAGAGTCTAAAAATGAAAAAAAAAATCAAAACAAACATGGGTTTTAAGTCATTTTATGACTCAGCCGCGCAGGGGAGTCCTGGGTCGGGACTCCCGAGTCCGCGGCGAGTCCCAAGAGTCCGCAAACTATGGGCTAGGGGATGTTTCCTGGCCGTCCCCGCATCCCCGTTTCGTACCGGGTACGGGAAACGGCATAAAAAAACAGGGGACGCGTCCCCGTGGAGCACAAGTTTGTGGTCTTTTGTGTTTGTGAAATGAGTTGAAAAGCATTTAACACCTCACTTTAGGGCGACCTAGGCATTTTAAGTATTTTTTTATGTTTAAAAGTTGCTTTTTTCTAATGTTGTTTGGCTTAAAAAGGTGGCCTGAGTTGCGAGTACGCCCAGGGTTCCACTCGGGCGCCTCAGGTTCCTTGGGCATACTTAGGGCCGGACCCACCCCGAACCTGCATGTGGACCTAATCCACATGGGTATGCCTTGGGGGGGGGGGGGGTAAAGAGGGGAACTCGAAATTTTTTGAAAGAGGGCCTCAAGTAAAATAAAAATATCAAAATATAAAAGATAATATAATTATAAATACAAAATTAAAATATTAAACTTTGTTTTAAATAATAATATTTTCTCTCAAACATCATGAAGAAATGTGAAGAGTTATGGTCATTGGAGGAAAAGGGTATTCAAAAAGAAACTAAGCAAGGAGAAGGTCATCATGAATAATTCATTTTATATTTGATCGTTACTCCTTGTGGAGCAAGAACTATGGTTCAACCAACCTAAGGACAAAACCCCTAGTCTGGATCTGAAGGATGAAAACCCGTGATTCCTAAGGATGATCTCACATTGGATCAACATTGTGCAAATCTGAGTTTGAAGTAAAATAGCTTTACAATCAGCAGTAGATTGTGACCATCTAAGGTCAAATATCAGGCAGTATTAAAGGCAGAAAAAAGTGCTTCATTGAGAAATAAATTGCTGTAGAAGAGGGATTGATTAACCAGCTGCTGGAAATAGACAACTTGATTATTCTAAACCATTTTCTGAATATTAAATTTAATTAACAGAATTAATTTTTAGCAGTAATTTCTGAATCATATGGATTTCATATTTATTCTAATTGTGCAAACTTCTATAATTGAGAGTTAGATATTATTATTTAAAGAAAATAAGGAAAATTTGAAAAGGGACATTACAGGAATCTTTACTAGAAAATCAAGAGATGAGGTTGTAATTGACCAAAGACTAGACAAATTCTGTTTGCATTAGTATCCAATCTGTTCAGAATCTAGGATTTGAACTTATTTGATTGTGAAAACATGTTTAATTTCCATTTGTCTGTCAGCAAAATGATGGAGACATAGAGATAGAAAAGGGATGACTCTTGGTTTGTGTTGACTACTCTACAAAGAATGCAAGTATTGTCACTAACTATGTCTAGAATAACCTCAATTCTTGTAGAAATAGTGTTTGCAAAGCCTATAACAACTCTGGGTTCTTAACACTGAAAGTGTGGGTTTTAAACAAGAAAATGAG
>VDFB02024999.1:0-12939 GCA_007258455.2 Sequoia sempervirens
CTTGCTATCGGACCAATTTTTCCTTTTGAATACCCATTTACAGCCCACAACTTTTCTACCTTTATGCAATGGCACCAAACTCCAGGTATCATTCTTTTCTAATGATGCCATTTCTTCATTCATGGCTTCCAACCAAGAGTTTGAATCAGACATTTTAAATGCCTCTTTCATAGTCCTAGGTTCATCAGTGCTAGAAATTAAAACATAGGCACAAGTAGACTCAATTAAAGAAAACCCATACCTATCAGGTTGTTTTCTTTCACGAGTTGACCCCTCCCCTCACGATTAGTGCGGGGAGCACCTAGGCTAAACTCCATTTTGTTAATGATAAATTTTGGCTTGTACCTAACCTTAGCCAAGTCAAGGTTAAGGTGTGTTTACTTTGGACCTTAGAAGGTCTTGCTTGTGTGTGGAATGGGTGAGTTAGTCACTAGGACTAAAGTCACCTTAGTTTAATCATTGTTGTTAATTTTTTCTTTAGTTAGCCTTAGACAACTTATGTTGGAATGATGAGCCTTAAATGTGTTCTAAACACATCCTTATTGTTAGAAATATGCCAAGAGGTAGTTAAGGGGTTGGTGGCTCAGAAACAAGGAGATTGAGGTCCTAAGATTTAGGATGATGACAGAGTTGCAAGAGTTGTTGCAAAGTTGCATGACAACATTTGTTAGGTTGCATGCAACTTAGTTGTCTGGATTCCCTAAAAGTTAGGAGTGTGGGATCGACCAACATCCCTTGAAACATGGAAAAAGGAATATATGTAAGTGTGGTGGCTCGAAGGCAACCAGGGAGTCCATTGTAATCAAGTTTTTGTTTTGTGTGAATAGAGGAAAATCTGCAATTTCTGTGTTCACCATGTGTTTTGAAGAAACAATGATATTTAGTGGATTGTATCTATTGAATTGGTTTTAGATCTGTGTTCATAGAGTAGTTTTAAGCGTTTCCCTTTCTATGATTGAATTTTTTTAAGTTAAATAAGTGTAGTGAATTCATAGTTTAGAGTGTAGAGGGTTTGTTGTCTCTGTTTTGAACAGTCAATCTTTCAATGGCTCCCCCATGAAATCTAGCCACGAGGTTTTCCTGAGAGTGGATGGATTTGTTAGGGGAGCCAGGTATTTGTATATATCTAGTAGTAGGAGTCATGTGGATTCAAGCAAGTATTTCTAAACTCAAACCCTAGGCAAGCTTGGGAAGTCCGGTTAGAGGTTTGAAAGAGGAAAATTGAAGAACATAGGTAGGGGTAGAGGGTACAGTACGGAAAAAGTATGGTTCCAGGCAGGGATTAGTCACATCTTGACATGCTAAAAGGATTGTGGCCTATCCAATCCATTTGTGTGAGAGAGAAGCAAGAAACCAGTGTAACCCTAGGAATTAGGCCTATTAGCCCTATTTGCCCTAGGTTGTAGGAACCCACTGTATGGAGGAGACAGGGGTTTGGAACCCTGTGAAACATTTAAAGGCTCAAAAAGGGTATCTGGAAGTGAAGTCTATTTGCTAGGTTGTTTGGAAATTTTAAGCAAGAAAAGCAAAAAGGTGACTGGTAAGGGCTACAAGGAATTAGGCCTCACCAAAGCAAATTCTTGAAATCGGGTAGTGTGAAGGTTGAATACCATCCAAAATGGATCTAATTGGATGTGAAATGCATGTTTACAATACCTCTAGCACCCCTACAAATAGTTCAAGATTGTATGTGATGTTGGCACTTAGATTCTTCTAAGTCCAAGAGAGAGTATACCATACTTGCAAAAGAGGTGTTGGTCTTCCAAGGTAAAGCACAAGTGGAAAACTCTTGGGAAAGAGTTGGAGCAAGATTTGGTTAATCATCCAAGTCTAACAAGAACCTATTGGCATCAGGTTCCAGGAAGAAGACAGGGAAAAGGTCTTCTTAGTTGATTGTGCAAGCAAGCTTTGGTTCACCATACACCATATTGGTATTAGAGCCTTTGTTTGATCAGGGTTGTGATTGATGTTGCAACCCACTGAATCAGTAGGAGAGAACACACCAGAGGAAGAAGGAACCATGGTGACTAATGCTGAGTTAGCCAAGAAGGTAGAAGAACAGGAGGAGGACAACCGACTGCTAAGAGAAAGGTTGTCTAGAATGGAGAAGCTCTTGGATGAAGTCCAAGAAACAACAAACAAAGTGAAGGATACGATAGAATTGAAGGAAGAGCAGGAAGCAAAGGAAAAGGAAGAGGACTTGGAGGAGGAAGCTTCAAAACCTGACCTTGTCCTTGCTGAAGAACCCTTCTTGAAGGCATTGCAAACCTTAAGTGGAAAAGCTTTGGAAGGTGTGCCACTATTTAGTGGACAAATGGACCCTAATTCAGTTATGGACTGGATTGAAAGCATAGAGAAGTAATTTGAATGTGATGGTATAACAGAGGCCCAAAAAGTAAAGGTGGCCAAGTCAAGGTTGAGAGGTGCAGCTCTCACATGGTGGAAATTTGTACAAGCTGAAAGAGAGAAAGAAGGAAAGGGTCCTATAGTTACATGGAGAGGCATGGTAACCAAGATCAAGCAGACCTACCTACCTGATGACTATGAAGTCCAGTTGCATAAGAGGAGACACAACCTTAGGCAAAAAGATATGGATGTCCAAACATACACAGAGGAGTTCCAAAAGTTGTGCCTCAGATCAAAGGTGGTTGAAGATGAAAGCATCAAGCTAGCAATGTATTTGAATGGGCTTAAATGGTCTATTCAAGAAGACATGAGCCTAGTGAACTTCAAAACCATCCACCAATGTTATCAAATGGCCTTAAAGATAGAGGAGAAAAGCAAAAAGAAGCAAGAGCAAACCTCCAAAAGCAGGGGTAAAGGAAAAGACAACATAGGACAAAGAGGTGGCTATGGTGGAAGGAGTTCAGAACCAAGGACCCAAGGAGAAATCAGATAATCTGAACAACAAGAAGGAAGCTCTAGTAGAGGTGGTAGTGGAAGAGGCTCTAGTTCTAGAGGAAGGAGTGGTGGACAAGGAAGGGGCAGTTACTTTACCAACATGAAATGTTACCACTACAATCAAATGGGACACCCGGCCTATAGATGTCCAGAGAAAGGTGGTACCTCTCATGGAAATGACAAGAGAACTAACCTGGTTCATGATGAGATAGCTGAAGTAGATAAACATCTGAAAGTACCATTGAATTTAGAGGAAGGTGAGAACCTCATGATGAGGAGAACTTTGATCAAGGAGCCGATTAAAGAAGAACCAAGCCAAAGGAGGTCCCTGTTTAGGATAAGGTGCAAGATGATGGGGAAAGTGTGTAGAGTCATCATTGAATCAGGGTCTACTAACACTATTGTGTCAGAGGCAGTGATTAACAATTTGAAGTTAATGAGATGCAGCAGAGTAGAAAGTGGTGCAGGAGCACCTAGGCTAACCTCCATTTTATTTGTTATCAATTTTGGCTTGTACCTGACCTTAGCCAAGTCAAGGTGATGGTGTGTTTGTTTTAGACCTTAGAAGGTCTTGCTTGTGTGAGGAATAAGTGAATTAGTCATTAGGACTAAGGTCACCATAGCTTAGTTTTTGTTAAGTATCTTTTGCTTTAATTAGCTTAGTAGGTTAATTTGAGTGTTGAGCCTTAAATGTGTTCTAAACACATGGTCATTGTTAGAAGATGCCAGGAGGCAGTTAAGGGAGTTGATGGCTCGAATCAGGGAGATTGAGGTCCTAAGATTTAGGATGATGGCGAAGTTGCAAGAATGTTGCAAAGTTGCATGACAACATTTGTTAGGTTGCATGCAACTTAGTTGTCTTGGATCCCCTAAAATTCAGGAGTGTGGGATCGATCAACATCCCTTGAAACATGGCAAAGGCATATATGTAAGTGTGGTGGCTCGTAGATAAGCAGTTAGTTGTTATTGTAATAAAGTTTGTGGTTTGTGTGAATAGAGAATTCTGCATTTTCCTGTGTATACCGAATGTTCTTGTATGACAGAGCTTTTAGATGAATTAGATGTGTTGATTTGCTACTAGATTTGTGTCCATAGAATAGTTTTGAGCATCTTTCATTTTGTAATCAAGTTGTTTAGAGTTGATTTTTTGCTTTGAATTCACAGATCAGGTTCTAGAGGGTTTGTTATCTCTGTTTTGAGCAGTCAGTCTTTGAATGGCTCCCCCATAAAGTCTAACCATGGGATCTTCTTGAGTTTGGATGGAAATGACAGGAGAGCCAATCATTTGTACATATTTAGTAGTAGGAAGTATAGGGAATGCAACAAGTATTACTAAAATCAAACCCTAGGTGAGCTTGGAAAGTCCGGTTAGAGGTTTGAGAGCAAAAATTTGAAGAACTTAGGCAAGGGAAGAAGTACAGTATGAAAAAAGTATGGTTCTAGGTGAGATTTTGTCATATCTAGGTATGTTAGAAGGATTGAAGCTTCAACCAATCCATTTGAAGTAAATTTGAATGATAAAGCAATAAAACCCTAGGAATTAGGCCTACTAGCCCTAATTTCCCTTGATTATAGGAACCTACTGTACAGAGGAGACACGGGTCTGAAACCCTGTGAATATTTTAAAGGACCAAAAAGGGTATCTGGAAGTGAAGTTCATTTGCTAGGTTTTTTGGAAAGTTTGGGCAAGAAAAGAAAAAAGGTGACTGGTAAGGGCTACAAGCAATTAGGCCTCCTTAAAGTGAAATCTTGAAATCGGTAAGACAACAAGTTGAAGGTCTTCAAAGATGGAACTAAATGGATGCAAAATGAATGGTTTCAATGTCTCTAACACCCTTGCAAGCAGTTCAGTGTTTTGTGAGATGATGGCACTTAGAATCTTCTAGGTGTTGGGAAGAAGTTTGCAAGTTCACATGGTGTTGGTCTTCTAGGGTGAAGCACAAGAGGAAAACTATTGGAGAAGAGTTGGAGCAAGACTTGGTTAATCATACAAGCCTAACAAGAAACTATTGGTATCAGGTTCCAGGAAGGAGACAGTGTGAAAGGTCTTCTAGTAGATTGTGCAAGCAAGCCTTGGAATGCCATTTACACCATATTGGTATCAGAGCCTTTGTTTGATCAAGGCTTGTGATTGATGTTACAACCCACTGAGTCAGTAGGAGAGAACACACCATAGGAAAGAACCATGGTGACTAATGTTGAGTTAGCTAAGAAGGTAGAAGAGCAAGAGGAGGACAACCGGCTGCTAAGAGAAAGGTTGTCTCGAATGGAGAAGCTCCTGGATGAAGTCCAAGAAACAACAGACAAAGTAAAGGATAAGATAGAACTAAAGGAAGAGCAGGAAGCAAAGGAAAAGGAAATGGACTTGGAGGAGGAAGCCCCAAAACCTGACCTTGTTCTTGCTGAAGAGCCCTTCTTGAAGGCACTAGAGGCCTTAAGTGGCAAAGCTTTGGAAGGTGTGCCACTATTCAGTGGAAAAATGGACCCTGATTCAGTTGTGGACTAGATTGAAAGCATAGAAAATCACTTTGAATGTGATGGTATAACAGAGGCCCAAAAGGTAAAAGTGGCCAAGTCAAGGTTGAGAGGTGCAGCTCTCACATGGTGGAGATTTGTACAAGCTGAAAGAGAGAAAGAAGGCAAGGGTCCTATAGTTACATGGAGAGGCATGGTAACCAAAATAAGGTAGACCTATCTACCTGATGACTATGAAGTCCAATTGCATAGGAGGAGACATAACCTTAGGCAAAAAGATATTGATGTCCAAACATACACTGAGGAGTTTCAAAAATTATGCCTCAGATCAAAGGTGGTTGAGGATGAAAGCATCAAGATGGCAAGGTATTTGAATGGGCTTAAGTGGTCTATCCAAGAAGACATGAGCCTAGTGAACTTCAAAACCATCTGCCAATGTTATAAAATGGCCCTAAAGATAGAGGAGAAAGGAAAAAGGAAGCAAGAGCAAACCTCCAAAAGTAGGGGTAAAGGAAAAGACAACAGAGGACAAAGAGGTGGATATGGTGGAAGGAGTTCAGAACCAAGGGCCCAAGGAGAAATCAGATAATCTGAACAACAAGAAGGAAGCTCTAGTAGAGGTGGTAGTGGAAGAGGCTCTAGTTCTAGAGGAAGGAGTGGTGGACAAGGAAGGGGCAGTTACTTTACCAACATGAAATGTTACCACTGCAATCAAATGGGACACCCGACCTATAGATGTCCAGAGAAAGGTGGTACCTCTCATGGAAATGACAAGAGAACTAACCTGGTTCATGATGAGACAGCTGCAGTAGATAAACATCTGAAAGTACCATTGAATTTAGAGGAAGGTGAGAACCTCATGATGAGGAGAACTTTGATCAAGGAGCCGATTAAAGAAGAACCAAGCCAAAGGAGGTCCCTGTTTAGGATAAGGTGCAAGATGATGGGGAAAGTGTGTAGAGTCATCATTGAATCAGGGTCTACTAACACTATTGTGTCAGAGGAGGCAGTCAACAAGCTGAAGTTGACAAGGATACCCCACACCAATCCTTACAAGGTCACATGGCTCAATAAAGGTCAACATGTCTTGGTGAATGAACAAGCATGGGTGGAGTTTTCAATTGGAAGGTACAAAGACAAAGTCTTGTGTGATGTGTTACCTATGGATGCATGTCACTTGCTCCTAGGTAGACCATGGCAATTTGATCACCAAGTTGTGCATGATGGAGCCAAGAACTCTTACACTTTCAAGAAGGATAAGGTAACATTCAAAATTTAGTCTTTGCTAGAAGATATAGAGGTGCAAACAGTAGGTCCAAAATTGCTCATGGTTGATGAAAAAGAGTTCTTAGAAGCCTTGGAAGAGGGAGAAGGAGTTGGATATGTAGTGATGCTAAGGCCAAGAGAGGTAAGCAATGAGAAAGCAACTGAAAAGTCAGAGCTACCAAAATAAATAAAAAAAATGCTGCAAACCTATGAAGGCATTGTGAGTAGTGGACAACCAGCAGCATTACCTCCTAAAAGAGCCATAAGTCATAGGATAGACTTGATACCAGGGGCTACCCTACCAAATAAAGCAGCTTACAAGATGACCCCTCAATAAAATGAGGAAATAGCTAGATAGATTCAAGAACTCCTAGACCAAGGTCTCATTAGGAAAAGTATCAGTCCATGTGTAGTACCCACTGTCTTAGCACCCAAAAAGGGAGGAGAATGGAGGCTTTGTACTGACTCTAGGGAAATAAACAAGATAACCATTAGGTATAGGTTCCCTATCCCTAGGATTGAAGACCTCATGGATTGTCTAGGTGAAGCTAGGTATTATACCAAGATAGACTTAAAGAGTGGTTATCACCAAATCAGAGTACATGAGGGAGATGAGTGGAAAACAACCTTCAAAACCAATGAGGGTCTTTATGAGTGGCTAGTTATGCCATTTGGATTGTCTAATGCCCCCTCCACATTCATGAGACTCATGAATGAAATCCTCAAAGACTACATTGGAAAATTTGTAGTGGTGTATCTTGATGATATACTGATCTTTAGCAAAACAAGAGAGGAGCACCTCAAACAAATAGAGTTGGTTTTCAAGAAGCTGTAGGAGGAGAAATTGATGATCAATTTAGAAAAGTGTGAGTTCATCAAAACAGAGCTGGTGTACCTTTGATTTGTGCTATCACATGGCAACTTGAAGATGGATAGCAGTAAAGTGGAAGCCATCCTCAATTGGCCTACTCCAAAGACAACAACAGAGGTAAGAAGCTTTCATGGCCTTGCTCAATACTGTAGGAAGTTCATAAGACAATTTAGTGCTATTTGTGCTCCTATGTTGGATGCCATTAAAGGAGGAATGAAGACTAAGTTTGTATGGAATGAGCAAGCTAACAAAAGTTTTGAGTGGTTGAAAGAAAAGATAGCTACCCAACCTGTTTTGGTGTTACTAAGCTTTGAGAAGCTATTGGAGTTGTTCTCAGCCAAGAGGGCAGACCAGTGGCTTTTCATTCAGAGAATTTAAGTGAAGCCAAGAAGAAGTATTCTTCTTATGACCTTGAGATGTATGCATTGGTCCAAGCTTTAAGAAAATGGAGGCACTACTTGCTTCCCAAGGAGTTCATAGTGTATTTAGACAACCAAGCACTTAGTTTCTTGAATTCACAAGAGAAGTTGAGTCACAGACACATGAAATGGGTGGAGTACCTACAAGCTTACACCTTCAATATCAAGCACAAGAAAGGAGTTCTCAACAAGGTGGCATATGCCTTGAGTAGAAGTGGTGCAGGAGCACCTAGGCTAACCTCCATTTTGTTTGTTATCAATTTTGGCTTGTACCTGACCTTAGCCAAGTCAGGGTGATGGTGTGTTTATTTTGGAACTTAGAAGGTCTTGCTTGTGTGAGGAATAAGTGAATTAGTCATTAGGACTAAGGTCACCATAGCTTAGTTTTTGTTAAGTATCTTTTGCTTTAATTAGCTTAGTAGGTTAATTTGAGTGTTGAGCCTTAAATGTGTTCTAAACACATGGTCATTGTTAGAAGATGCCAAGAGGCAGTTAAGGGAGTTGATGGCTCGAATCAAGGAGATTGAGGTCCTAAGATTTAGGATGATGGCAAAGTTGCAAGAATGTTGCAAAGTTGCATGACAACATTTGTTAGGTTGCATGCAACTTAGTTGTCTTGGATCCCCTAAAAGTTAGGAGTGGGATCGATCAACATCCCTTGAAACATGGCAAAGGCATCTATGTAAGTGTGGTGGCTCGTAGACAAGTAGTTAGTAGTGATTGTAATCAAGTTTTGGTTTGTGTGAATAGAGAATTCTGCATTTTCCTATGTATACCGAATGTTCTTGTGTGATAGAGCTTTTAGATGAATTAGATGTGTTGATTTGCTACTAGATTTGTGTCCATAGAATAGTTTTGAGCATCTTTCATTTTGTAATCAAGTTGTTTAGAGTTAATTTGTTGCTTTGAATTCATAGATTAGGTTCTAGAGGGTTTTGTTATCTCTGTTTTGAGCAGTCAGTCTTTGAATGGCTCCCCCATAAAGTCTAACCACGGGATCTTCTTGAGATTGGATGGAAATGACAGGGGAGCCAATCACTTGTACATATTTAGTAGTAGGAAGTATAGGGAATGGAGCAAGTATTACTAAACTCAAACCCTAGGTGAGCTTGGAAAGTCCGATTAGAGGTTTGAGAGTGAAAATTTGAAGAACTTAGGCAGGGGAAGAAGTACAGTATGGAAAAAGTACGGTTCCAAGTGATATTTTGTCATATCTAGGTATGTTAGAAGGATTGAAGCTTCAACCAATCCATTTGAAGTAGATTTGAATGAGAAAGCAGTAAAACCCTAGGGATTAGGCCTACTAGCCCTAATTGCCCTTGATTGTAGGAACCTACTGTACGAAGGAGACAGGGGTCTGAAACCCTGTGAATATTTTAAAGGACCAAAAAGGGTATCTGGAAGTGAAGTTCATTTGCTAGGTTGTTTGGAAAATTTGGGCAGGAAAAGCAAAAAGGTGACTGGTAAGGGCTACAAGCAATTAGGTCTCCTTAAAGCAAAATCTTGAAATTGGTAAGACAACAAGTTAAAGGTCCTCAAAGATGGATCTAGATGGATGTAAAATGAATGGTTTCAGTGTCTCTAACACCCCTGCAAGTAGTTCAGTGTTTTGTGAGATGATGGCACTTAGAATCTTCTAGGTGTTGGGAAGAAGTTTGCAAGTTCACATGGTGTTGGTCTTCTAGGGTGAAGCACAAGAGGAAAACTCTTGGAGAAGAGTTGGAGTAGGACTTGGTTAATCATCCAAGCCTAACAAGAACCTATTGGTATCAGGTTCCAGGAAGGAGATAGTGAAAAGGTCTTCTAGTAGATTGTGCAAGCAAGCCTTGGAACACTTATACATCAAGAAGAGTCCTCACCCTTCAAGAGATTCAATTGAAGAGCATGGGAATAGATCATTTCAAGGATCTATATGTAGATGATGAAGATTTTGCAGACATCTATAAGGTATGTGCTGAATACAAGAATCATTTTCATAGAAAATATGCTGAATATACTTTGCAAAGTGATCTTTTGTTTAAAGGGAATCAACTATGTGTTCCTAGAGGCTTTATTAGAGAGAATTTGATACAAGAAAAATATAATGGTGCATTGAGTGGTCACTTTGGGATCACCAAGACTCAAGAACTTGTTCAAAGGTTCTACTATTGGCCAAGGATGAATCTAGATGTTAGGAGGTATGTGGAGAGTTGTATAGTGTGTCAAAAGGCCAAAGGTACTTCTTCAAATTTAGGCCTATACCAACCACTGCCTATCCCTACTAGGCCATGGGAATGCTTGAGTATGGATTTTGTAGTTGGATTACCCAAGACAAGACAGGGAATGGATAGTGTTTATGTGGTTGTGGATAGATTCAACAAGATGGCTCAATTTGTGCCATGTAAAACTACCAATGATGCCAGTCAAATAGCTTCTCTCTTCTTCAAAGAGATAGTAAGGATACATGGATTACCAATCAACATTGTATCAGACCGAGACACCAAGTTCATGAGCCATTTTTGGAAGACACTTTGGCAGAGATTGGGCATTAATTTATCGTTTGGATCTGCATACCATCCCCAAAATGATGGTTAGACCGAAGTTGTAAACATAAGTCTTGGAAATCTATTAAGGTGCTTGATCAAGGAGTATGGTCAACAATGGGATTAGTTGATTGGGCAAGCTGAATTTGCCTACAATGACACTGTAAACAGATCAACAGGGAAGAGTCCCTTTGAGATTGTCTATGGATTACATCCTAGAGGAGTCTATGAGCTGAGAGACTTAAAGGATGGAGTCAAGGGAAGTGGATATGTTGATGATTTTGCCTATGCAATGCAGGAGATTCATGATATAGTTAGGAAGACATTGGCAGAAAATACCATGAAGCATAAGACCAAGGTGGATAAGCATAGAAGAGAGGTGCAGTTCCATGTTGGAGACTTAGTGATGGTGCATTTAAAAAAGTCTAGATTGCAAAAAGGAGTCCCTCACAAGTTGCAAATGAAGAGGATAGGTCCCTGTCCAATCCTAGCAAAATATGGAAACAATACTTTCAAGGTGCAGCTACCGGATGACAGTGGATTGTCCCCTATTTTTAACATTGCAGATCTGGTTCATTACAAAGGACCACCACCAGACATGGATAAAAGTCTCAATGAAATCATCCAAGATGTGGAGGAGCTCAAACTGCCTTCTGCCACAGTCAAACAAGTTGACAGTGTACTGGATACCAGGGTCTACAAGAGGACTAGGACCAAAGAATACAAAGAACATCTGGTTAAAAGGCATGGTCAACCTGATGTTGATGTAGTATGGATCTAGGAATTAGAGTTCAAGAAGTTGGGCATTGATCCCAATCTACTCAATCCAAGGGTGGATTGAAATCTTTTGTTTTGGGGAGGATGGTGCAAGAGCACCTAGGCTAAACTCCATTTTGTTAATGATAAATTTTGGCTTGTACCTAACCTTAGCCAAGTCAAGGTTAAGGTGTGTTTACTTTGGACCTTAGAAGGTCTTGCTTGTATGTGGAATGGGTGAGTTAGTCACTAGGACTAAAGTCACCTTAGTTTAATCATTGTTGTTAATTTTTGCTTTAGTTAGCCTTAGACAACTTATGTTGGAATAATGAGCCTTAAATGTGTTCTAAACACATCCTTATTGTTAGAAATATTCCAAGAGGTAGTTAAGGGGTTGGTGGCTCAGAAACAAGGAGATTGAGGTCCTAAGATTTAGGATGATGACAGAGTTGCAAGAGTTGTTGCAAAGTTGCATGACAACATTTGTTAGGTTGCATGCAACTTAGTTGTCTGGATTCCCTAAAAGTTAGGAGTGTGGGATCGACCAACATCCCTTGAAACATGGAAAAAGGAATATATGTAAGTGTGGTGGCTCGAAGGCAACCAGGGAGTCCATTGTAATCAAGTTTTTGTTTTGTGTGAATAGAGGAAAATCTGCAATTTCTGTGTTCACCATGTGTTTTGAAGAAACAATGATATTTAGTGGATTGTATCTATTGAATTGGTTTTAGATCTGTGTTCATAGAGTAGTTTTAAGCGTTTCCCTTTCTATGATTGAATTTTTTTAAGTTAAATAAGTGTAGTGAATTCATAGTTTAGAGTGTAGAGGGTTTGTTGTCTCTGTTTTGAACAGTCAATCTTTCAATGGCTCCCCCATGAAATCTAGCCACGAGGTTTTCCTGAGAGTGGATGGATTTGTTAGGGGAGCCAGGTATTTGTATATATCTAGTAGTAGGAGTCATGTGGATTCAAGCAAGTATTTCTAAACTCAAACCCTAGGCAAGCTTGGGAAGTCCGGTTAGAGGTTTGAAAGAGGAAAATTGAAGAACATAGGTAGGGGTAGAGGGTACAGTACGGAAAAAGTATGGTTCCAGGCAGGGATTAGTCACATCTTGACATGCTAAAAGGATTGTGGCCTATCCAATCCATTTGTGTGAGAGAGAAGCAAGAAACCAGTGTAACCCTAGGAATTAGGCCTATTAGCCCTATTTGCCCTAGGTTGTAGGAACCCACTGTATGGAGGAGACAGGGGTTTGGAACCCTGTGAAACATTTAAAGGCTCAAAAAGGGTATCTGGAAGTGAAGTCTATTTGCTAGGTTGTTTGGAAATTTTAAGCAAGAAAAGCAAAAAGGTGACTGGTAAGGGCTACAAGGAATTAGGCCTCACCAAAGCAAATTCTTGAAATCGGGTAGTGTGAAGGTTGAATACCATCCAAAATGGATCTAATTGGATGTGAAATGCATGTTTACAATACCTCTAGCACCCCTACAAATAGTTCAAGATTGTATGTGATGTTGGCACTTAGATTCTTCTAAGTCCAAGAGAGAGTATACCATACTTGCAAAAGAGGTGTTGGTCTTCCAAGGTAAAGCACAAGTGGAAAACTCTTGGGAAAGAGTTGGAGCAAGATTTGGTTAATCATCCAAGTCTAACAAGAACCTATTGGCATCAGGTTCTAGGAAGAAGACAGGGAAAAGGTCTTCTTAGTTGATTGTGCAAGCAAGCTTT
>VDFB02025000.1:0-23877 GCA_007258455.2 Sequoia sempervirens
AGAAAATTAATTCAAAATCAGACACAATAACACAGCAGATACCCTGGGAAAACCCTCCTCTTGAGGGAGAAAAACCAAGCAACAATATATCACTTATATATTGAAATGTCACAAGGTGATCTTCTTACAAGTGGCCGATAATCAGGCCTAACAATATGCACCAAGGAGTGATGCAACACAGAACTATAATGCTGATAGAACTCAGCCTTCAACAATATGCTCTCCTACAGAATTTCCTCTTCTAAATAATTCGCACTTCTCCTTCTAAGACTAATATTGAACTGACTTTTCAACTTGATGCCTTACAATGAGAATGGTATTGAATATAAATACAAAAGGAGAGGATGCGTCTTTTGCCAAGAATGAAGTCGGCCATCATAAGTAAGACGACTTATAGAAAATCGCGTCTTTTGAACAAGGTCGGCCTTGTTAGGAATTAAGTGCCTTTTTATTAACAATTATTTTCTTAACAAATAGAAGTGTCTTCTAAGAAAATCGCGCCTCTTGGGGACTCCATAAATTAAATAGCTTAGAGCTATTATTTAATTTATTCATCATAAGAAGATCGCTGGAAGTTACTTCTGACGCTGCATGTTATCATCAACACAAGTCAACCTCAATGGAGTTTATTAAATTAGACTCACAGGACTGATTGCATGTACAAGTACTCCTAAGTCCGTGGCAGATTCCCGAATCTCAAATGTGGGACTTGGCAAGTTCAAGAAGTGTGATGAGCCTCCCCCTGCCTTTAACTCAAACCCCAGTATTTTCTTAAATCTTAATGTGTTTTTTTAGTTTTTTTTTAAGAGAAAGTTTGTAGACAGAAGAGAAGGGGCGCATCATATAAAAGCTCATAAATTGAGAAACAAAGCTATTTTCTACAGAATGAAAATGCAGAAGGTATTATTTAACAATAACAAATAGATCACAAGTGCTAAACATACCAGAATGTTTCCAGATTATTTATTTAAAGAAGTAAGCCAACTCGCCAGCCAAGAATGGTGAAAACTGGCATATGTGGACGCCTAGCCTCCAGAATTGACTTTCCTCACTCAGAAACAGGATACAATGAGATAATAGTAGTAGCCGCCCATAATGAAGCTCAAACAGGAGCCAAAAAGAAAGCGCCCTAGCTTCTAGCTTCACACGCCATCCTCCAAGAAGGCACAAATTTCAATGCAAATGGTACGGCCCAATGAAGAAACTGAAGGATCAAAGCTGGAGCTACAGATCTGCTGAAGATGGCGACTCTGGATGAAGTAACCCTCTTCCTTATTGCCAACAACTGAATACTGAATAATAGAACCCTGATTGAAGCATGTAGAACCTCTGTATGAAGCTCTCACAATTGCACAAATTCGACTGGTCTCTCACAGTCTCAAAAGTGCTCAACATTGAAGAGATATCGTTCTCCAATGGAAGATTGCTCAAAACCCTGATCACAGGTAAAAGCACAGAAGGAAACCCAAGGCAAAGTTGAAATAATCAAGAATGATGTTCTCATTGCCCAAAATGCCTTATATCAAAAAGGCACGCATTTCCAAGAAGATATGCCCTTTTCCATCATTTAAATCTTTTAAAATATTATTAAGTCCTTTTCAATAGTTATGAACTTAATATTTGGCGCCCACTTAAATGATTAAGTGATTTAATTTTAAATCACCCTTTTTATGAATATTTAAGTGATATAAAAGGGATAAAGTCAATTTGACTTTATAATAAAATAATAAGTTAATTAATAACTTAAATCACTTAAATAAGCATAACTTCCTCAAATCTCCATAGAATTTTGTGCCGTCAGAAGCTGTCAACTCCTGAACTGCCAAGGCCTGTTCTGAGCCAATCACTGAACTCTGAACTGAGAATGACAAAACTCCTCCAGATAATGTCACTGACCCTCTAAACACAACCTGTTAGCCTACGAGAGTCTGAGTAATAGGCTAACCATCATCAAACAAGATCATGCCGAAAAAGGGGACATTACAGAAGGCCCCTGCTTATGTTACAAAACATTTTTAAAAAACATTTAAAATAAAGACATGTCATTCTCAATCCCAAAAAGGAATTGACATTTTAAAACACTCAATTTCCCATTTTGAGCTTATTTTGACTTGCCCATTTCCTTTCAAATTATGTTCACTCTACTTGGTTTTCCATGTTTTCTTCAAAAAAGCTGAATGTTCATGTTGAAGGGGCTGATAGGGTTGGATTAACAGTAGATTTGTGCAAAGGAGGAGCTGATATAAAGTCATGGATTTGAGTTACACATTTCCAACTTCAAGCATTGCGTGGAGGTAAGTTGAAAATCTTCAAATTTTGTCTCTTCTTCTTTATGTTTAATAGTTTAAATTTCAATTTTACACATTTTTATTCCAAAATCTAAAAAAATAAAATCAAAGTAAAATCCTAGGGCTTTATCTTTTTTCCCTCTTGCATTTTTGTTTTATCTTCTTTTTTTTTTTAATGTTTTTTTACACTATTGTTAACTTTGTTGCTTGTATTCTTTTATTAACCCTTACACTTGCTTTTACTTATTTTCCAGAAGTAACTGCCCATCTCTTCTTGAAAATTCACTTTTCAATTCATTTTATTTTAAAATTCATTACATTTAAGTCATCCCCACTAAATTCTGAAAACAAACTGCAAAAACTCCTCAGTAAAAATCCAGCACAAGCAAAAAGAAACCTCCCCGCTTGCTTTTACTTCTTTTCCAAAAGTAACTGCCCAACTCTTCTTGAAAATCCATTTTTTAATTCATTTCATTTAAGGCCTTCACACAAATATTATTTTAATTACATTTTAAAAAAAAACTCACCATATAACTCCCTTAATGCAATATTTAATTTAACGCTAAGTTAAATTATAAATTTAACTTAAATTCTTTAGCATTAAATTAAATAATATTTTACCTTTATAATTTGAGAGGGGACATTACATTTTCTCCCTTTGAAACTATGATAAAGAAGGATATTATCTTCGATTGTAATCAGACAGATTTTAATATCTCTTCCAGGCCTTTACCTTGGTCAACCAAGAGGTAGGTGCTAGATACTATGCACTGTTTTTGTAAATGATATTTGAATTAATAAAAATATACTATATACCAAATCAAAAAGATGTAAAAAGTTATGATTTGAGTTGTAACAACTTTATTAGCATTTTTAAGGAAAGCTTCATTTCCCATCAGATTCATTTAATTTTTTATTTCAAATAGCAACTTCTGTTTTTTTTGTTTTTTTTCATGATTTATCCATAAGAAAGAAAAAGTGTTTACAAATAAAACAAAATATTTCATGGCAGCCTTGTGTTCAAAATCAAAAAGGCAAAAAATGACATGATAAGAGGTCATTCAGAGTTTACTTTCCATCCACGAGACTTAGATTCTTCAGCATTGTAGTCTGAGGCACTCCTCAACATTTCAAGCAATTCCCAAATCTCAATTTCATATTTCTTGACTATAGTTTCAATATTATTCCCCATTTCAACATTCCCTCTAGTTTCTTCCCCTGTCAACCAATGAAAAATGTTAAAATCATACTTAAATAGTTAATTTGTAAAGAGTAAACCTTATTATGCAACATAAAATTGATGATCAACTGGTGCTGAAATTTAAAAACTAGAGCAATTTGAACCATCGTATCACTTATCCAAAGTAGTATTATAATATTGCTCACAATTTTCCTATCTACAGAGAAAGAATGGATGATTTTGTTTGCTTTTAATTGCATAAAAGTACATCTACAGTCAAATAAAATCCTCTAGAATGATGAAGCATGTACAAAAAGTAATGATTCAGTAATGTAAGGTGGGGAACCAAACATCCCCAGATTGAGGTTTTTGGATCAATTATTGAACAAAAATGTTATGTAAACACATTGCGACCTCTGCAATCTCATTTTTTCATTTTCAACCTTTCATCACATCAGTATGTTACAGCATATACCCGAAGAAACAGATCTATAACATCCTGAGTGTTAATCTCGTTATGTCCATGAACTAGGAAATTTTATTCGTGATTTGTATGAGGAGGCTTCCAAGTTGTTTTGGTTGTACAAGGAGGATATGACAATATCATCCCCAAGATGTTACTGCTATAGACCAGCTATGGTGTGTAGTCCCTGAATCAATTACTGAATCTTCTGCATTATTCAACAAGAGCAAATGAGCTAAATGGACTGTGCTGAAATCTGGTCACCCCAATCCCAGATAATAAAGTATGAATTGAATGTCAATGTCAAGAAATAAAAACCATTGTCCCTACTTTGGAAACTTGTGAAGTTTATAAATGCTATCCCAGCTAAGTGGAAAGAAAATAGCTTTAAGAAGAAGTACTGCTCTTGCTCTCAATTCTCTGCTATTATGTACAGCTTGATGCATGCAACTATGCATCTTTTACTGTTTTTCGGAATTATGAAAATGGTTAGTTTGACATATTCTGGAATTGGGGCTAAAGTTGTACATTAATTTTGTAGCTCACATCTACCACAGTATTTATCAAAACTATCTATAAGACTATAACCAATCAAAAAGAACCAGCTTGACCTGTATATTCCAACAGAATAAACTACACTGAATTCTAAGTTTCAAGTAAGAAATCATGACCTTCCAAGCCAGGAAGTTTCCAAAAGATGCACAGGTACCACAGAAACAAGAAATTCCATATTCTGAAAGTAAAGCTTTAACAAACCCCAAATTGAAACCATGTTGTCTATGGAAAGATATTTGCAGGAATTCAAAATAAGGCATGTAACTGTGGCAATAACAATAGAAATATGAGGGTAATATTTATTGGAATTGTCTTAGCACTTTAAACCTCCAGGATGAAGGCTGGCCTGCTCAGACTTCCATTGATTTGATTTCTTCACCCTTATCTGACTTCCTGTTAGACTAATATGTTGCTATTTGTGATATAATGACGACTCAATAATCCCAATGGAAAAAACTGCGATGTATGATATGGTGCTTAATAATAAATCTAATTGTGAAACAGTATATGATATGTTGAAGCATGCATAAGGAAAAGCTGTATGATTGAAATGATAAGTCCAAAGATTCCCAATCTTATGGGGAATAGCCAACAAATTTAGATATGACCTAGCAAAGGTTTTGTATGATGATAGCGGTAGGATGGATAATACCATGTAAGGGGTTTGCTTGTATGACTTGTGGGTTTGGATGCTCCTTATGCTTGCTATATCTGCTTCTTGTCAAAGAATGTAGAGGATACTCTCACTTTCTCCTTGAAGGTTATGCCTTGGAGTTTGTCTGACTTGATCCATTCTTTAGCTTTGTATATGGACCTTGCATATGTGTTAATAGCATCCCTTCTTATTTGACCATTTATGGCACTATGTATTTGGGAATCATAATACACTTCAGTATTATAGGAAGTAGAGAGGGTAAAGTTGGGACTGTTGGATACCGAAAAGATAGACTCTGCTCTTACTCAACAATCATTGGACTTCAAACTATAGCCATCATATACCCTCAGTGAAAATGAAATGATATGTAATTGTAGACACATAAAGTGAACCACTCACTTTGCAAGCATTGTTGGATACCAAATGCTGCAAACCACTTGTTATGGTCTAAAGTAGGCCTCGCTCCACAACGACATTAAAACTATGTTAGCATTTCAACTTGCCTTTTTGAGACAACATAAAGCAGAATAGTGTGTGCAGTAGAACTTTTCTTGAAATTATAAGGGGAAGCTCACTGAGACATAATCAGACTTAAAACTAACAGAATTTACAAGTATGCACATTGCACAAGATTTCATTGGGGGATTTTGCATTAAATGTAAATATCTAAATAACTATGTTTTTGCCTCATTCACCGTTGTACATTTTTATTGGGTTGTCATACCAGATAGAAACTTGTTGTACCCTTGGTTGCAATCCATAACAGAATTATAACAGTTGCATTAGCCCTATGCCAAGCATAATTAATATTGCTAAGAATCCATACAGTTGTACAACGAAGTTGTGGTTGTACATTTCTATAATTTTCGCTGAAAATTGATAAACATATTGGCACTAAGTTGCATATCTGTTATAGATGATTAATGTGGGTTTATTACTGCTATTAATTGTTGTATTTGTTGATTATATTGGCTGTAATCATAGATTATCAGCATTAATGATCAGATCTATTGTTCGTGATTAATTATGAGGTGTATACGAGGGTTTTATATTTATATCAGCTGTTAGTACATCAGATCTGCTATCATATTTATCATATTTTCGTCATATAAGGGTTTCCAAGTTTATATCAGCCATTGATATTCAGATCTGCTTTCATAATTGAATTTTTTGGCAATTGAGGGTTTTTAAAGTCATTTCAGCACTGTGGATTGTTGGATCTGTTGTTTCAAGTTTCAACTATGACATTTTGATAAATGAGAGTTTCCTAGATTATTGCTTCTGATTGTATGGCTGGTCAGCATTTAATCGTTGGATATTAGCATCTACATTTTGTATTTTACATCTATTTCAGCTTGCACAAGTCAGAAAATTGCATATTTCCTAAGACTTCTAATTAGGGACATTACATGATTTCACAAAATAAATTGTTATAAAGGAATACATAAAATTATTACTTTGATGAATAATGAGCATCAATGCAAAGCTTGACAAGGCTACTCAATTTAATTTAACTCACGAAATTACAAACACAAGTTTAACAATTATCGAATAACAATAATAGTTGGATGTTTTTTGCAAAATAAGATTTACATTTACTATCCTTCACTACACACAAACACAATGACTTGACTTGAACCTTTGAGTGGCAATCTCCATAGCGTATGTCTACCCTCCACCCTCTCCTTGTTTTATGTGTTCAAAACATTTATCAGCTCATGAATAAGCTTCTAGGGAGCAAATAATAATAAAATACTTGTATTTAAAGGTGCTTTAAAGTAACCCTAATCCTCATTCATGAAAAAAAGGAAATAAATCACTTAAAACTGCCTATAATAGACACCTCCCTACTTTAAATCTGCTTTCTTCATAACATATACGTTGACTCAGATAAGGGCACCATGAATGGTCTAACTTTTGCTTTAAATCTTGAAGATAGGCATTTGATTTTGGCCCTTCACCAGTTTATTTTCCAATCACACTTTTAGTAAGGAACTACCAGGTGAAAATTGTGACTTTTTAATGTTTTACATTTGAAATTTCAATGGGCACAATCCTTTGAAGTTATTGCCAACCAAGTCGCCAATTTGAAGTGGTATTGCCACACAAAAAGAGTATTTCTGCTCATTCCTTTTTGCCTATATGTTAGTTGTGATTTTAGCAAACATTTGCTACTCATATTGATCTTTTCTCCTAGCTCAGCCACTATAAAAGTGCACCAATTGCTTAAATTTTTTTCCATAACCCTTGTTGTGATTTCATGACATGTTCGCTAGGCTGGTTGCATTTATGGGCTGGTATTTTCAAGTAAAAGGCATGATTCACTCTACTTACTTCCCTTTGTATCCTGGTCATGATTTCATCAAACCTTAGCCACTTGAGTCGCCATTTTCACCTAGCTAAGCCATTGAAATAATGCACTTAGATCTTCCTTTTCTAACCTTTTTAGTGATGTTGAAATCTGATGTTGTCATCACCATTGTTTTATATTGTTGGATGCTGTTTTATGAAGGCATAACCCTTAAGAAAGTGTGCCCTTCATCACTAGTGGAATTTACTTACATGTTTGCGACTCTTAAATTATGATATGAATCTTTGTCACTGCATCTGCTATCAATGTTAAATCTTTGTCACTACATCTTTCAATGCTGAAGATGACGTTGATTAATCATTAAAGAACTTCTTCACCTTCCTTTGACATGTTTCACCCTTAGACAATCTCATTTTTTAATTTGAAAAACTAGATCATTACTTGATGACCATACAAATTGACAAGGGAATAACTCAATTAACTTTGATTTTATGACAAGACTAACCTAGTTACTAGCTACAAACTTGACTAAAGGCAATTTTCATAGGGGTACTAACAAACTACATCTTCAAGATCTTTAAAGCCAACCTCAAAGAAGAGTGCAAAAAGAACTTTTAAATTCAGAGGCTAAGAAGAAGGTGCAATCATTATGGCAACATAAGAATATTCATTAGATCATACAATCATCACATGGAATCATATTATAATAGTAGTGTTAGAGACAAGTTAATTCTTCCCATACACACCTATTAACTATTGACAAGATCCATAATTATAGGGAAGCTACAAAATCCTTCCTCTCATCCCTTTGGCATGATGATTTAATGGTGTCAGCTCTTTTACAAAGATGAACATGCTAAAAAAATTTCGCTCAAAAGAATCTCAAGGGCATCAAAATGTAAAAGTCCAAATATGTTGTATAATTGTACCCTAGTTTGGATTCTTCATCTTCAACATGCCAAATATATAAGCTCCATCTAAAGAACTATTGCAATACTTTTCACCAATTTACGTCATTACTTAAAAATCAAAAAAAAAAAAATCCTTATTTCCACACATCTCTCCATGCCATTGAATTGATATAACTCTAATATTACACCTTATCTATTGCTTTTCCATTTCTCCATCCCTTATATTATAGCCATCATATATAAGGGAACAAGAAGATTTTCTTCCCTAACACATATCAAAATATCAAGCTAGACTAAAGTCATAAATCTTACCTTCAACCATGCAAATAAGTAGGAAATCCTAAATAATTGTGTAAATCTAGTTATAGAATAGTGTCCAAACTACAAAAAAACAACCACATACTCAAAGCTATAGATGATCAAAGACTTTATGCTTCCATAAAATGAACACCAATGCCAAGACCATCAATTTCAAAATCAAATTGGAATCTACAAGACAACATATATACTCAAACAAACAAAAAATAAATCAAAACTCTAAAACCAAATAAACACAAAATGAAAAGTAAGGCCACTTACCAAGAACATATAAATCATGAAATAGCAGCTATATGAGCAATAACAACCAACAATAATAGTGAACCACTCACCCACACAAAAGGCAGTTCAATCTCAAAATAATATCTATTAAAGAAGGCTTATGAAACTCACGCAGCCAAACAACAATCTTTGAAAATAAAATGAGAAAAAAATATATCACCATATCTAGCCTAAACCACCAAAGAAGACACTTGCCACATAAAGAAAGCACACCCTAAACCTCTAAATAATCTACAAGGAAAATTCATCCTAACCCAAGACCTAGTTTGTGCCCACCTTCACTTAGGAACAACCCTTCCGAAATCAACTCCTAATGAACCAAAACTAAACAACATAGAAAATGCAAACACAATTGCTCAAAATCTTCATTGAGATCACAAGAATAGTACACACAAGAAACCCTTACATTGAAGCCAACATGAGAATAATACGTGCAAAAATTTTACATAACTTTTGAATAATTTAACCACCAAACATAAGAAAAACATGTAAAAATAGAAAATTTGAGTTAGGATTGCAACTTAAAGTCGTGTTCAGCCAAAATCATCATCATTGTGATAAATGAAAAAGACCTAGATCTTCTTGGTTCTTCCAATATAATAGGAATGAAGAATGTTATGGAAATCAACATTAAACACCAAACACTAAAGATACTTCTTTAACAAGGTTGACACAATGATTTACAGTTACACTAATTTTAAAGAGAGAGCAAGTACACAATCATAACCAACATGATATATGATATAAATAGCAACACCAAATTCAGACAATCAAATGTTATGAAGTATAAATTATCATGCACAAAATATTAAGATATATAAATGATATCTTTCACAAACAACTTAAAACACAACAAGATATGTTGTTGGACCATATGCCTATAAATCCACACATGCCAAGAAAATAATACAACCAAAGTGAAAATCTTGGAATAGTTATAATATCCAATACCACAATGAAATATGCATATAATAACCCAATATAATTATATATGTTGTCCTAACCTAATACCATCACCAAAGTGACAACCATGGAATAGAGACACACAAACTAATTTTCAAGCCATATTCTTACAAAAACAAAAGAGAAAAACAGAATTACAATATCCTATAACATGTAATAGTGACAAATGCATTTTATATCCCAATATATGTTGTCCTAACCTAATACCTTCACCAAAGTGAAAAACACAAAATAGAGACACCTAGAAAATAATTTTCACGCCATATTCTTCCAAAAAACAAAAGAATTATAAACTAAGGTAAAAACACTAAATCAATATAAACCAAGCAAATTTTGCTACAAAAAGCATCTTCAAGCTCATCTTCCATCTTCGTAGACTCAATTCCATAGGATATCTTGAATCAAACCAAGAGAGATACCCATGTTTACCACTTGGTTCTTTGGGATAGATCATTTCCTTGACTCCCCCTAAATGATTGTGTTACCATTTAAAGACTAGTATGCTTCTATAATTTATCGACATTTCCATATGCTAACTCTCCCCCTTCAAGCACTCTATAGATCTCCTTGCTACTATCTCAAGATTTGGTGATATTTTTGGATCACTTAGATCTCTCCCCCTCCAGCTTTTATCCTTGATTGATAAGGAAATGATTTGTATGTGTGTGTGTGTACGCATGGGTGTGCGTGCGTGCACATACATTGGTGTGTGTGGGGGTGCACACGCACATGTGTGTGTGTGTGTGTGTGTGTTGTTATTTCTTGTTTCTCTCATATTTGGAGAGCCTCCAAGTATCTCCTTTTTGCTTCGGATCTCTAAAGGGGTTCATATTTGCCATCTAAGGGACTCTATTAAACCCTCTCCTTGCTCGTATCTCAAGATTTGGGTCCTTCTTTGGCTCTTTGTCTAGGACTCCACAGCTTGCTCTGGCACAACCCCAAGAAGTCATGCAGTGTTGGGAGTCCTATCTGACAAAAAATCAACTCAGCAATAGAAGAAATTAACTTTCCTTTCCTAGCTTCCATATCTAAAAAAGGAAAGATAGAACTGCAACAAGAACTTCAAAAAAGATGAGAATTCCCAAATAAGATAATGAGCAGAAAACAAATGCAAAGATTTCATGGGTTTATAAATTATATAAATCTATTTTATAAAGACCTGGACAAAGCAAGACAGATACTCAAGAAACAGCTGAAAAAATAAAGGAATTTTATTACCATGCTTCATGGGAGAATAATATAATGAAAGGAAAATCCTGTCACAATAGTGAGTACTACCATTTATATCATGCAGGGATTCATACAGATATCACACAAGTTTTGTGCTAGCACTCCTCGTGTATCTTGAATGTTGTTGTAAGCATTCTCTCATATTAGGTGATCTAAATTGAACCAGTATAGATCCCATAAAGTATTTTCATTTCACCATACCACAGTTTAATTACAAATATAAGTTTTCCAATGATACAAAGAGGAGTCCAGATTATATATTATGCTAGGTACAAGCAAAAGTCCATAAGCTAGAAGTTTACCTTCAATCACATACATAAGCCTATTGATGACTTGCATTGACCTTCCTTGATTACAGAGCCTTTGTCCCTCACCATTCTTAAATAAAATATAGTAAATACCTTATCCTGGCACTAACCCTTGATTACGATTTCATAAGTGGTCAGTTGATAATTGAATAGTATTCTCTGTATGTGGATGTCAAAATTTCCTGCAAAGCCTAGCACTCGACCATGTATTTTAACTGTTGCCTTGCCTTCCACATTTAACTCATATGCTTTGATACACTACAGTCACTGAGTGATTTTGTGTAGTTCAGAAGTAAGAATTTGACTCCAACATCTTAGGTCGAAAAGTTACTTAAGGCTATAGTCAGTAGCAGGCAACTTTTGAGAGAACATGGAACCTATGGATTTATACAATTGCACAAAGCCTTGTGCTAGTACTTGTCATGTATCTTGAACGTTGTTGTAAATTTGTAAACATTCTCTAATACTAGGTGATCCAAACTGGACCAGGATAGATCCCATCAAATATTTTCATTTAACCATACCACAGATTAATTAAACATATAAGTTTTTTATGATACAAAGAGGAGTCTGGATCATGTATTAAGCTAGGTACAGGCAAAAGTCCATAAGCAAGTATTTTAACTGCAATCATATACATAAGCCTATTGATGATTTGCATCGACCTTCCTTGATTGTGGAGCCTTTGTCACTTACCATTCTTCAACAAAATATGGGAAATATCTTGTCCTAGCCCCAACCCTTGATTATGATTTCATAAGTGGTTGGTTGATGATTGAATAGTATTCTCTGTATATGGATGTCAAAACGGCCTGCAAAACCTAGCACTCAACCATGGATCTTAACCATTGCCCAGTGAGTGATTTTCTGAATTAGAGAAGTATAAATTTGACTCGATCGTCTTATGTCCAAAAGTTACCTAAAGCTATGTTCAGTAGCAGGCAACTTTTGAGAGAACGCAGAACCTACTTTTCAGATGCAAGAACCTAATCATAGCTTGACAAGAATTTCTGGGAGAATCAATAGATTACCAGTATCTTGCTTTGCAAGCAGATGATTTTAAATTGATTTTTCTATTACTTGGTGTAGCTTATATGTTAAACACTAAAATAAGAGGGAAAAAATTTCCAAACAAAGAAAGTATTTGACAGATCTTCCAGATTTCATCAATCTATTTCTAAACTGGCCTCAAATACTTGCTTTATTTCAACATTGTATGCAAGCAGGCAATTAAATTTGAAGATCAGGTTTTCCTTATAGAAAATACCTTCCTCGGTGTAATTTGCCAACAGCTTGATGAATAATGATGTTTGCCTCTTTCTAGATGGTTAAATTCAAATCATACTAACCACAAGATAGCATTTTTATCAGATATTGATTATGCATTTGAAAATAGCAGTTCTGTAACAACTAAATTGGTATTTCAAGACTTCACTATTAATCAAATTCTTAGATATAAATTATTCCTTCTATAAAACCGTGCATGTATACATAACAATAAGGCATTCCATATGGTCAGGTTGGTTCCCAATAAAATTGCTGGATTCATTGCAGAAGTATAAAAAACAGAAGAAACAGAGGATCACCTGCGGGAACATGTAGAGAAGATTTGAGAAGTTGTTCCTTCAGTAGACGCCTGACATTATCCTTTTCTGCAAGTGCGGATGATGCCAATGTTTCATCCAATCTCTTACGTCCTTCAATAGAAGTTACCTTTGCCATGCTTGAAGATCCTCAATTGTCTCCTCTTTGTTGTTTATCCTGTAAAATAGTTGCAAATATTGCAAAAGGAGATTCAATGAGCATTTTGGGTCCTATGTAAATATAATTTTATTTATATCAATAACACAATTGCCTAATTTGGGTTTTGTAAGTTATGCCAGGGCTACTCTAAAACTGTTATATGCTTAGGAAAATAAAGTTTAAAATTTGGAAAGATCATTCTAAGATTAGATGCAGAAGGGAAGTATAGAACTGAAGCTCAATCGTGCTTAAAGCAAGCTTTCGGCACAAAAACAAACTTCAACGCTCTCGTCTCACCAAAGCATCAATTGTGCTACAAAGAGATTTGTGTTGTTGAGCTTTAATCATTTGCATTCTTCTTCCCTGCTATGTTTTAATTTCTAGACTTTTTCACTTTTGCAGGAAATGTAATATCAATTCTTCATTTTTTTGAAAAAAAAATAAAAAATTAAGTTACAAGGCCTGTCGTACAAGAGATCTTCTTTGGGAAAGCTTCGACTATTTGTATTGAAAATTTGCAACCATTTTACAGAAAAGACATTTTCAGAACTTTCAAGTATATAAGTTAACCTGTGTCAAATAAAATTTAAAAAGTCATAGGAAAATAAAATTTTAATAAAATCATTAATTTTTAAGGAATACATCATATTTTTAAAAATTAGTCTCGTAAATCTAACCACAAGCGTTAGAATGTAAATCTCTACACAAAGAGGCGAGAACAGGTAGCAACTGAGTCTGGCCCTCAAGAGGCAATGACTCCAATCATTAAAAAAATTGGTTTTAACTTACTGAGTAAAACCAATCCCTGCTTAAAATTCTTCACCCAAAAAATCCTTATAGCCCATAAAACTTAAATTCATAAATCATGCCACAATTTCAACTCAGCGCGCTGAATTTAAGAAAAAATATGCACGAATTCACAGAGACTTGATTATTTTGCCATGACTGTCAAAAGACTCCACTTTTTTTTTCAATTCAGCGATATATCCTCAAAAAATTTGACCGTCTCAGCGAATACCGGCTAAACTTTCTTAACTTTGAAGATCACACAAATTTTATAGCTTTTCAAAAAAACACCTCGAATTGCAGAGGCCAAATTTACAGGCGCGTGAAAGGACGCTGTTTACAGTGCAATGTTGACGATAGAAGAAAAAAGAGATTAAAAAAATCCTGCCCCGAATCACAAAATATTAAGCAAAACATTAAAAAAATACCTTGAGAGCTTGGCAATCGTTGCCAGAAATTTGGAATCCAATTTACGAATTCAAGAAGTGACAAATTTCAAGAAGTGACAAATTTCGATGATACTTTCACAACCACGACACCGAATTCACCGACACAATAAATATAGTTTCTCTCAAGAACGGTGAAATCTGTGAATGAAAAGAAAAATCTATTTCCAGGTTGACTGATTCTCGATGCTTTTTGTTTTCACTTTTCGGAATTGTTATTACCATTACTTTTTCCGGAACCTTCAGGCCTGAATTTAATGGCTGTATGTCAGCATTTTAAAAAAATTACCAAAAAATGCAGTCAAAATTTTCAGGAAAATTGTTACTTCCAGGAAAGGAAAATATTGAATACACTATCAAGAAATTTATGCAATTGTTACTTCCAGGAAAGGAAAATATTGAATACACTATCAAGAAATTTATGCAGTTGTATATAAATAAATTACAATATAAAAATTTTGAAGTATTTTTAATATTTGATAGTCAAAGAAAAAATAGTTGACACGCAAGCTTAGACCGTCAAATTTACGCGCGTAGTCTCAACAACTCTATTGGAAATTAGTTATGATCTTTAAATGTGCTTTTGGAATTAAATGTGTGCAGTAACTTGTAAGTACGGAGGGTGTGGTGATTAAATTTTTAGATAGTTTGGAGGACGGTCCTCTGTCTGTTTTAATATAGTGAATAGTACCAAAATCTTTAGGTGAGTTTTAATGGAAATAGAGAATTACAACAATATGAGTAAACATGTATCACGTGTAAGGGGATTTCATCCATCGTCGTTTAGTGTTTAATTTAATCTAAATGAGTTTAGGAAGTTTGGATTTTGATGGATGATGAGTGATATTCAAATGGTAATAACAAAAAAAAGTTATGTAAGGGA
The DNA here is from genome assembly GCA_007258455.2 of Sequoia sempervirens. Lineage (NCBI taxonomy): Eukaryota > Viridiplantae > Streptophyta > Pinopsida > Cupressales > Cupressaceae > Sequoia > Sequoia sempervirens. The sequence goes on from VDFB02025000.1 coordinate 15,323, forward strand.
GAAGGAAATAAATAATTTCATTAAGTATGGTTATATTTATATAATTTCAATCATTGAATTGTAGGAGGTCCATCATTATAAGAAAAAATTTCAAATTATTAGTATTTGATGTTTTAAAGAATTAAAAAAAGATTAGAAATTTATAGATAAAAATAATAATAATTCATTCAATACAATAATATATCAACCATACTAGTTCATTAAACACCTCATTTTAGCAAGTATACAAAACAATGAAATATAGCACTTTGAAACATTCTTAACTTATCAAAAATAAAATAAAATAAATTTATATACATAACATACTTTGTATAACCACTTTAACAATGAGATATGATTGAAATCCCTTAGGGGTTTCTCAAGATTAATTTTGGGTGAGCTTCTCAAGAGAATCATGGTCCTATAAGCAAAGGTTGTGTTTTGTGGGACTCTAGGTGAAAGTTGATGAATCCTTATCTCTTAATTTTTAATCTAATAATCAAGCAAATTGGCTAGAGGTGATGGAAATTTTGAACTTGACCATTTTGATTAGGTGTAGGAATTTGATTAAGAAGGTGATTTTGTAGTTGTGATAATTGGTTTGAATTTAATAATTTCCAAAGCTAGAAGTATTGAAACTTTTTACATGAGACTTTTCCCCTTTGCAAATATTTTTAAGACATTTTCTATTAGCATTGTTACAGAGAATGCAATAAAGTAGTTGATTTTCTTGCTAATTTTGGAGTCAAGAAGGTCCCTCTTTCGTCTAAATTCAATGATTGAATGGAAGCTTAGGGGCTATCATCTTTCTTCCTTAACAATATCATGTCTTGATTTTGTTGTGCATCCCTTCCTATATTTTTAGAAATTTAGTTATTTGCTTTGGAAATGGTGGTACAACTTTTCTCCCTCTAATCACCATGGATTGCTTGGATGGCACAATTACTATATTACTTTGGAGCATATGTACAAATGCCTCATTATTTTGTCTTTTATCACCTCTTCTAACCATATATTTTTACAAACCTAACTTTGTTTGGTAGCACATGGATTTGGTTGCAATTTCTTCTTAGCAAGTATTAAGGAGGTGGATGTTACAACAATGGCCAAGTGTCATCTTTCTAGAGGAATCCATGATTCTTTTTAGAGGGGAAGTGGCAAGGAATATATTTTCTTTCTCAAATGGAGAAGTTATGCACTTCATTAGGTTTGTTCTTAGGCTAAACGAGGTGGAGAATATTAAAGTGTCTCATTCATGAGCCTCTATTGCAAGAGATTTCAAAAGAAATATAGAAATTATAGTGGAATCTAAAGCCATTTAGGAATGAATATCCCATATCATACTGCCACATTTAAAACTTATATCATTGGCTTGATTGTGGGAATAGAGAGGGACGAAGGAGATTCAGGGCCTTAGGAAGGAAAACTATGAGTCTTCCATCTAAAAGAGGATCCACTAACATTTTGTGAATATTTGGCAACGATGGTTAATACTTTGAAGGTCACTCACTAGAATAGGAAGCTAAAAAATTATAATATCCTCTTTGCCTTGTATGTTAGTCCTAGGGAGGATGAAAAAATCAAAATGTATTCCTAGGGTTCATTTCCACTACCAAGAGAATTATTTGCTCAAGAAATAGTTGTCTTGCGGGGATGGCCTCACTCCTTCAATGATGCCTATGGCAAGGGAGGTGTTGTAAGGTAATGGCACAAAAGCTTCTATAGTTGTTTAGGGGGCTGGAAGGGTTAAGAAAGCCCCTACATTTATAAATTGAGTGATTTCATTTAGTGAGTTATGAGATTCCCCCCTTTTTGTTGGTATTTTTTTAGTAAGTGTGACCACATTGTTGAGGTCTTCAAGCTGTTGAGATAAAAGTGCCATTTTTTTGTCTAGCACAATGTTACCTTCTTTGATTGTATTGTGTCTATGGTCATAATTTATTTTCAAGAGCCACCTTACTAGAAGTTCTTTTAACTATTAAAAATACTTTGTTATAATACATTTTAATGCAATAATTAATTATATAAATTCATTCAATATACTTTTTTGAGCCCTACAAATCAAGTGATAAGAATATTAAATTTTAATTGCATCCAAAAAATAAAGATAATGATTGATTTTAAATTGACACCAAATAAAACATAAATTTGATATATGAAATCTTTTATACAAACACAAATATATAAATATATGTGAAAAATAATTAATAATATGAATTCATAATCTCAAAACATACAAATATATTTTTATAATCTAAAACACATACATATATATTTTTATAATATAAGACACAAATATAATTATATTTACTGTAACTCAGATATATATATTCATTATTATATACACTTTGTTTTTTTTGGATACATATTATACACACTTTGTTAATCTTGATGTATAATTTATTTTAAAGTTTATTATCATCAATAATGAAAAGTTGAAGATATCTCTCCTTTAATAAAGATGATAATGCTAAACATAACCTAGATGTGGATATCATGAGAGCAAATATTACTAATATATTATAGTTATGCTAAGGTTCGCCCCATAGCCCGAACGGTCAGTATGGTTGGGCTAAGGCTTCTGGTTCGTCCCATGTAGGTCCAAGGTTCGACTCACGCTGGTCGGATTTAAATGGAGGAGTCTTGTTGCGGGCTCGGGGCTTCTCCCCAGGGGGACTAGTTTCGCCTTGGCTCGCCCCACCAATACCCCAACTCGGCAAAAAATAAGCCCGAGGCAAGGTTTGGTGGGAATCATTGGGCCTTGGTTCGAGATACCTCCTGAACAACCAAAAAAATAAATATATTATAGTTAAAGCAAAAGTTAATATGACGAGTTAGGTGTGTATATTATAAGATCAAATGTTAGTAATATATTAAAGGTAAAGGTAAAGGTAAAGATAATTTATAAATATTTTTGAGAAATAAAAAATATAAATGTTTTTATAAGTAAATATTGTTTGAGAATTTTTATTTTCAAAAGGTAAAAATTATAGTTTTAAAATGATAGCATAAATCATCGATTAAGAAAATATATTCTAAAAATAAATAATTTTATGAAAGTGTATTATAGAAGTTGAGGATTTATCTCAATTTTCAACTTACAAAAGTTATGCAAATAAGATTTATGTATTAATTTTTTTTCATGTGATCTCATTCATTCTTTTTGTGGGAATCTATTAAGATAGCACTCTATACATGCAACATTAGCAATTCTTCCTTAATTAATTAAAACCTTTGTTTTTCAATGAGTGTTGGTGTAAATACACAATATTTTTTTATTCTAATTAAATATAATAATTCCTATTGAACAAAGAATCAAATATTTTAGGGTAAAAGATAATGAGTTCAAAGTTAGAATAGTTTTGCTAATCTATAAGTATAGAGATTGCATGTACTTGAGTTGTCAACCAACATTAATAAATCAAATATCAAATGAAATAAATAAAAATATATATTTTAGATGGTTAATCAAATACTGAAATAAAGAAAAAAAATTATACAATAAAAAGTAAAATTGAAGCAATCAAATGTCAATAGTGTCATAGTGTGATGACTAAGTTTTGGTGTTGTTTTTCTTGACATTACAATTCAAACCCCGCTAGGGTGTTATTGTTGAGTGTTTATATTAGGAATGAGGTCCTTCGTTTGTGACCTCGATAGTTCATATCTCCAAGTCAAAAGTGTTTATCCCTTCAAAAGAAAAAAGAATCAATCAAATGATAATTATTTAAATTATTAAGTATTTTAAATTAAATATTTATATTCAAATTTCTAAGAGACATGTTATATTTAGTAATTTTTAATTGAAAAGGATAATATGAATTTTTTTAGGGTTAGTCTAAGGTAATTGGGTAAATACAATTAAATAAGTACAATTAGTCTATAGATTAATTAGATGTGGGGAGTTGATAGGTAAGAGCGATCAATTATTTAATATATTCTAAAAATGAATAAGATAGAGGATGATACTTAGCTCGACAATGAAGAATGAAGATCAAATGGATGAGATTCCAGAATCAAAATAGTTTATCTTTGTCAATGAGATACTTGGATGTCACATTGCATTTTTTTTTTTAGCAAACAAGTTCACAAGTCTAGGATAAGTTTGTAATTTTAAATCTAAACTTGAGATTTGGATTCATCTTGCCAATCAATGATGTTTTGTTTTATGATTTTGCCTAATATGTTACATTTTTCTCTCTTCTTTCTAAATTCTTGAGAGAACTTGGTGGTATTTGAAAATGCTTTAAGAGAGTATCATTACATTAGAAGGATCTTTTACGTAGATTAATCCCTCAAAACTAAACAATATAAAAAATAATAAGCAATTGCCTAAATATGTAAGTTATTTATTCTTTTTATTGGGTTGAATTAATGGGTGTTGTTATTAATAGGTCACTAGAATGAATGATTACTTGGTTCCTTATGATTGTATTATTGCACTTGATTGATTAGAATGAATATATTGAATGTATTTAAATATTGGCACATAGCACCAAATTACACCAAATTGTGTTTAGTCAATTTAAGGTAGAAGGGTGAAGGAGGTCAATTGGTCAATTTTGAATTTCAAATTTTAAACTAAAAGGAAATAAGTCTATGACCACATACTTGCTCTAAAACAGAATAATAGATACATCTAGGCATGACAAATGACTAAATGAGGTAGGTGCATAAATACATGAGATAAGTAGGTGGATAAGATTGATGTGTAAAAATGTATGTAAATAGATAGAGTAGCGCTATGCATATAAGAATGTGTGTGTAAATGAAATAAATAAGATTTAAAAATGAATCATTAACACAAGATGGTGTCATTTATCACTATATATAAATATATAAACATTACCTCTAAATAAACACAAAATTAAATAAGATATAACATGACCATACAAATTTTACCATTACACTTCTATATTATTTTTTATTGCAATATTTAAAACATCAAGATATTCTACATAAAACAACCTCATGTCATAAGCACATAAATTTTTACTTTTATGTTTAAAATTACATGTTCGACATATTATATATATAATCTTCTATATATTATATCTTAAGTAAATGAAATAACTCTTAAGAAAACAAACCTCTATATTATTTATAAATATATATAAACCCCCCTCTAGATATAAAACCCCCTTTCTATATATACAAACTTTCATATATATAATCCCATATAGGTGGGGATAACACATAAGGATGTTTTTATATCTTATAAATGTATTTTAAAATAAATTTATATTCCTATGGTTCCTAAAATTATATTTATAATATATTATTATATAGAGATTTATATATAATCTTCTATATCAACCTTCTTGAGAGGTAGATTGAAATTAAATTTCAATGGGGCCTCAAGTGTAGGGTCCATTTTGAGAGATGAGGTGAGAGTCTTCCTTTGGGTCCTTTCAAAAAAATTGCCACACATAACCAATAACAAGACAAAATTTTATGTCCTCTATGAAGGTCTCAAGTTGTGAACTGAAAAAAATGTCTAGTCTTTGGATATTGAAGGGGATTCACAAATCTATAAAATACAATGATAACAAGGCCCAAAGCTAGAAATTAAATAAAATGAGTGGATTTGATTTCACCACTAATTGATGGATTGGAAACTTTTTCATTAATGCACATGTATAAAGAAGCTAATATGATGATGGATCTTTTAACAAACTATGGTGTTGATCAACCATACAATACGATATTCTCTATTTGAAGTGAGTGCTAGCCTAGACTATAAGGGAGAGGGACCAATAGTTGGGTGGGATCCAATTTTTGGTATAATACTCGTGGTTATAAGATTTAGTCTTATAATATATTTATACTATATATTATCAATAATTAGATCACATGTAAATCAAAAAATAACCAAATGTTAGTCAAGATGGACCCATACTTGAACACATGAAACCTATGAATGTTATATTAAAAAACATAAATACAATCATTTACATGTGAAATAAATACTTTTTTGATTCATATAAAACATCATAATTATCAACTACAAGTATGTCATTTATAAAATGAAGTGGTCATTTAAACAAGTAATGTTGTCATGGTAAAAAAATAATATTCTCATGTGCACAACCATTGGAACAGAAATATATATGCATTGGATTATTTGATATTAATAGTTTTCTCTATCACAAATATAAAAGGTGGCCACAATAAATTTCCCACGAAATGTGAAGGATTGTCAAAAAGTTTATTATCATTTAAAGTTGAATATAAGATGTATTTTAAATAATAATGTGTTGTTTTTATAACAAATAGTTTTTTTTGTGTTTAACTTCTGGTAACTTATATACAACCTTCATTTGTGTTGGATATAATAATGTATTATTTTTATAACAACACATAATTTCATATGACAATATTTATGGTTACCAAAAGGTATTGAGATCATTTAGGTTGCACAAAAGTTATATTTTAAAAAAGAATATGATATTTTAAAAACAACAAATGATATTTTTTTGCTCAACTACTAGGGATACCATGATTAAGTTTTGGTCAAATCTTTGAAAAGCCAATTTTAAGACACTTCTCACTAGACATGTTGATGTGGCAATTTATGTGATGAGTCACACCTCCAAACCTTAGTTGTAGATAAATAAGAGGTTAATTCATATTTCTAAAAAAATGGAGGTCATGTATGATATTCAATGCAACTACTACATGCTCAAAAAGTTAGCTCACACAACTATTGTCCCTCTCCCTATAGACTTTTGAATATGGATCGATGGTCATATATAAGAAATTCATATCAATGATGGAACAATGATGAGACTGTTGTGCTAGATCATAGAAAAATTAATATATTGTCATGATATTTTCTCACTATGGTGGTGCATGTGATATGGATGCTTCTCAAGTGTAATCTCTCAGTTAATCTCTTAGTAGCAGTGTTGGTTGTAGAGAGTTAAATATGGAATCCCACATTGATTCATCTATATAGGGCTTCAATAGAGTGGACAATGAATATCATGGGTCTTTAATTCACATGCTTGCAAGACCTCTCCACTCAAAATCAATGGTTAGTTGTAATCTTGATCCTTGGGAATGAGAGTGTTATCTTGGCAATTTTTGGGAGGAAAGTGTTTGATGGTGGCCATGTTCATGACCACACCATTATGGTGATGAATTATACTGACATATTTGGGAGAAAAATGATGGGTGAATTGATGAAAAATAAATGCCTATAGAGTGAGATGGCAAGCGACGGGAACATGAATGAGGGTAGGAGTTTGAATTCCTCTGTTGCAAAGGGTGAGGGAGATGTTGATTCTGAGGATGAGGTAGATGGCTTGCAATAGGTGATTCCTGACGGTTGACTTGTTGGAGTCGACATGGAAGTGGTGGGATTCTGTTGTCTGGAATGGTTGAGTGGCAAGTTGAGTGGTTGTGTGAGCTTGTTCTCTTTAGCTGGTTGGCTTTTTGGTGGAGTGAAGGAAGCGACTGGGTCGCAGATGGCTAATGGGTTGTTGGTGAAAGCTTTGGAACTTGCTTAGTTGGTTGTTCATTGCTGCCTTTTGTTGTTGGTTAGTGGGAGGGCATTTTTTGGTATGAGTGCGGTTTGTGGATATCATTTTTTTCTTTTGCTACTTCTCTTCTGCTAGGTGTTTTGTTTCTGCTCATGTATTTTCATCTGGAGAGCTCCTCTATTGCCTACTTTGGGTCCTTTGAGAAGGGTTTGGTTGTGGAATGGCTTATCTCTGGCTCTGATCAGTGTATTGGGGCAGCCAATGTGCTCATTATGTTGGCCTATTCTATGATCCCTCTCTCCTTGGTTTCCCTTTTCCCCATTGGGTTTTCTCAACTGAAGGTGGACAGGTTGTTGTTGGCATATGCTGTTGAGGGTTGCTCTTTTGGGGATTCACCACTTTTTGGTCCCTATCTTTTGCAAATGGTTGGCAGGAGGGATTTTTCTTTCTGTGATTGGGTTGGGTGGAGAGTTTGTTCTTTTTGTGGTGTGGGTGTGGCTTGTGAGTGGCAATTTTTTGTTGTTGCTTTCTTGCTACCTGGTGTGTTGTTTTTGTTGTTGTCTTTTTAGCTAGTGAGTTCATTTGTTGTGTGCTTTGGGTCCTTTAAGGAGGGTTTGGTTGTGGATGGCCTTATCTTTGGTCCTAATCAGCATATTGGGGTGGTTGGTGTGCTCTTTGTGTTGGAATGCTCTCTACCTCCTTTTTTGGTTTCTCATTGCCCCCTTGGGCTTTCTCTGCTGATTGTTTGGTGGTTGTGGTTGCTTGCTATTTTCTACTCTTTAGCTGGGTTGTGCTTTTTTCTATCCCAATTGCTTATGGTGGTGGTGGTTGTTTATGTTGTCCAAGGTTCCTGATCGGTTGTTGTTGGTTGGACTATTTTTAAAGTTATATTTGGTTGTCCAGCATAATATGTGTTGTATGTTCTCTTTTTTTCTACTGATGGCGGGGTTGTTTTTAGAGTTTAACTTGAAGACCCAATTGCTAGTGTGTGGGTTACTGATGTTGCTAGTTGAAGTGATCTCTAAGAATTTCTTCCTATTTCCTTCCCTCTTGGTGCCTAAGGATGTTGTGATTGCTTGTGCTACTAGAGTG
>VDFB02025001.1:0-25046 GCA_007258455.2 Sequoia sempervirens
TGATTTTAATTCGTCACTTGAACCAGAGCTGATCATTAAAAGGAATGAAACGGACTACTAAGTGAAAAATAAAACAAAATTTGCAGGCGTGAAAGTTCTATAAAAGTTATTAAATAGTTATGTTTTAAGAAGTTAGAAATGAAATTATTGATGAGGTGGGACTCTTGTGTAAGAAGAACAAATGATTAAAGATTTTATTTGTTGTTATAACTTTAGTTGTAATATATTAAATTATATTTTAGATGGTATATATGTTACATATATATTGTAGATATATTATAATATTATAATGATGTTAAAATTATATATTAGATAGTATATATGTTACATATGTATTATATAGTGTATATATTATAATATGTTGTTAAATTAATAATATATTATAGTAAAATATATTATTTATTTGAATTTTGTTATTAGATTATTTTATATATTTGAATTTAATAGAGATGAAAAATATAAAAATAGACAAGCTAAGTTAAATGATTTATATTGGTAACATAGGGACAAAAGTGGAAAATATGTTATTCAAAATTATAAAAATAAAAGAACAATATGCTACTTATAACACTATTTTTTCATGAAGTGACTAGTATGCAAGATTTTTGGAATAAACTGTGTGATTTTTATATCATCAACGTTTCAGATCATACTCCATGATCCATCATCAGGATGATCAGTAGTAGAGTATGATCCGAAACGTTGATGATATAAAAATCACACACAGTTTATTCCAAAAATCTTGCTTACTAGCATCATGGACTATGGAAACAAAATGTTATTAAATGAAGTGACTATTTAAATTTCAAATAAAAACATAAATATTAAAATATATAACATAAATTTTAATTTATTTTAAAATATAAAAATTAATTAAAATGTGGTAATTTGTTTTTAGAGTTTAGACTTAGATTTCTATTTTCCCTATTTTTATTATTTTGATCTTGCATGCTTACATTAACCATAATTCATTGATACATAGGAGAGATAATTTTTTTTTTTATTTTGATTAATCAAAAAGGTAAGTATTAAAGATTGAATAAATTAAAAATCATAATAAAAGATTGATTCAAGAAGAAAATTATTAAAATTAAAATATAAGATAATAAAAATTAGAGTTGAAATTTTAATCTTAATTATTATAGGTGGATCCAAATGTGTGATTATTCTTTGGAAATATCAAAACTGGGAATGGAAACCAACATAAAATTTAATAAAATATATTTCAATAAAATGATGTACTAAGTTAAAGCATTTATATTGCTAGTCAAATAGTATGTAGGGAAAATGAAAACTAAGAGATAAAAATATTTAACAAATAAAAATATATACTATCTATAGCAACAATTTTTTGGGGGCTAGAAATTTATAAATTATAGGTTGGATGGTAAGACTAACAATTTTTGTTGTGGTTTGTATTTTTCTTAACATGCTTATCGTCTTTCCTCTCTTTGTTTATGCTTGTGTTTCTCCTTTTAGTTTGTTTGATTTGTTTTGTGGGTTGAGGTGTCTATGCTTTTTCCTAAAACAAAACCATTTAAAATTAAAATTATATCCCATTAGTCAAATGCAATGCAAAATAAATAAATAAAAGTATTGCTTGAAATTGGAAAACCTAATTATTATAATGATGAGTTTGTTTTATATTAAAAGAAAGGTGAGAGAATCACATGAATTATTCACACTTAAAGAATTTGGGAAACATCCTACTTATAGCAACACATTTTTCCTTATTAAATAGTGACTATTAAATTCCTAATAAAATAAATAAAATATTATGAGTATGTATAATGGCTCAGTTACAATTAATTTAAAAATATCAAAATATAATTAAAAGGAATAAAAATAATTACCATTGTATGCCACTAACCTAAAATAATGAAAAAAGAGATAAAAAGTCTTACTTTGTAAAATTGGAAAGTCATTTAGTCAAACTGCATCTTATAGAAACTAAAAATATATACCTTTACTTGGTAAAATTGAAAAACCTAATTATTATATTAGCACATCTTTTATGTATTAAGAATGTAGAAATTATTATTTTGAAAAATATTATTTATTAAAAATTTAACCATTTTTTTTTACGCCGAGAGGCGTTATACAGTGAAAGCATTCAAGGAATATTCTCCGTTAAGTTTTTGAAACTGCATTTAAATTGACATTTTTGTTGGCTGTCATGAGTGGTGGCAATTATAATTCTTCCATAGTTAAATTCTAAAAAAATAATTTGAACCTCATATAAAGTCTGGTGCCGAGCAAGTTAATATTTTAAGCAGAAATTATCATCATAAAAGTCTCGATCATCTTGGTTGAACGTGGTTTACAGACGGCTTGCAGTATATGGGACTCCTCGTACTCCCGATATGAGGGAGGCACCTTACCCCCTCAGGATTTGAACTTGTGACCTCTCTTTCAAGAGTACAAGTTCTTCACCATTAGGCCAACTCAGGATTAGAATTCAATTAAGGTTGAGGATAGATTAATATTAGGGTTAAGGTTAGGGTTATACGAGAAAGCTTTGGGTAAAGGTTAGGGTTACGTTTCAATTAGGGTTAGAGACAATTAGGATAAGGGGTAGTAGTAATTTTAGGATATGATAAGAGTTCAATAGGGGTTGTGTTCTAATAAGGGTTAGGGTTAGGGTTCAATTCATATTAAAAGTCAATTAGAATTTGGCTCATCATTAGAATTAAGGTTTGTATTGAAATTATAATCATGAATAGAGTTTGAGTTAAGGCTAGGGTTAGAATTAGAATTAGGGGTAGATTTCAAGCTAAGATTAAAAGTCAATGAGGGTTATGGTTCAATTAGAATTACGGTTCAGTTAGGGTTATGGTTCAATTAGAATTAGAGTTCACGTACTTAGGGTTGTAAGTTAAATAGATCAATTAGAATTAGGCTCATCATTAGAATTAACGTTAGTATTTAAATTATAATCATTAATAGAGTTTGAATTAAGGTGGGTTCTACGATAAATAGAGAAATTAGAATTAGGCTCATCATTAAAAGTAAGGTTAGAATTATAATAATGAATAGAGTTCACATTAAGGGTATGATTAGAAATAGAATTAGGGTTAGATTTAAGGCTAAGATTAAAATTCAATTAGGGTTATGGTTCAATTGGAATTAGGGTTATGATTAAAATATAGCAACTTAAATAGATAAATTTGTTATAATAAATGCACATCTAAAATCAATTTAAAATTATAAAATTAACTACAAAAAAAATATAATAAATTGATATTAAAAAAATAATGTGATTAAAAATTACATTTACACATAAGTTCATCATATGAAAAAAAAATATAACATTATGATTTACTATTATGATTATTCAATTATCACTTAGTTAGGATTATGATAATAAGGGTTCAATAAGAGTTGTGTTCTAATAAGCGTTAGGGTTAGGGTTCAGGGTTCAATTCGTATTAAAAGTCAATTAGAATTTGGCTCATCATAAGAATTAAGGTTTGTATTGAAATTATAATCAAGAATAGAGTTTGAGTCAAGGCTAGGATTAGAATTAGAATTAGGGGTAGATTTCAGGCTAAGATTAAAAGTCAATGAGGGTTATGGTTCAATTAGAATTAGAGTTCACTTAGGGATGTAAGATAAATAGATCAATTAGAATCAGGCTTAATATTAGAATTAACGTTAGTATTAAAATTATAATCATTAATAGAGTTTGAATTAATGCTATGGTTAGAATTAGAATTAGGGGAAGATTTTAGGATAAGATTAAAAGTCAATTAGGGTTATGATTAACATATAGCAACTTAAATACAAATTTTTTTAATAATAAATGCACATCTAAAATCAATTTAAAATTATAAAATAAAATACAAAAAAATATATAATAAATGTATACTACATTCAATTCTTCTGCTATAGAAAAATTCAACAAATTATCAATGTTTGAAATCTATTGAATACTATTTTCATTATATGATGATGATGTAGGCATGGATCCTATCAACAATCCATATAAGCAACCAATTGCTGGAAAAAATGAACCTCAAACAAGAACCATTCCTATTGCAACACTCAATCCGTACCAAAATAGATGGTCAATAAAGGCAAGGGTTACTAGAAAGGGTCAACTTCGTCATTTTAACAATGCCAAAGGACATGGAAAAGGGTTTACTTTTGACTTGGTTGATTCAGATGGTGGTGAAATCAGAGTGACATGTTTTAATGGAGTTGTAGAAAAGTTTTATGATCATATTGAAACTGGAAAAGTGTATCTCATCTCAAAAGGGAGACTCAAACCTGCACATAAAGAATTTTAACCAAATAAAAAATGAATGGGAAATCTTATTAGAAACAAATTCAATTGTTGAGTTGTGTTTGGAGGAGGATAGCTATATACCAAAATAACAATTCCATTTTCCATCGATAAGAGAAATTGAGAACATGAAAAGCAATTCTTTGGTTCATATTATTGGTTTTGTTCTCTCAATCGACACACCAAACACCATATTCAAAAAGAATGCCACACAAACTCAAAAAAGAACCCTTCAAATGAAAGACATGTCTGGTTGTATGGTGGAATTAACATTGTGGGGTGATTTCTGCAATAAGGAAGGTCAACAACTCCAAGAAATGTGCAATGTAGGATCCTTCTCAATTCTTGCGATAAAGGCTGCACGAATTAGTGATTTTGGTGGGAAATTTGTGGGAACAATTAGTACAACCCATCTCCTTATAAATCCAGATCTTCCTCTCTCACACCAATTGAGATTTTGGTTTGATATAGAAGGGAAGAATGTCCATTCTCATTCTATTACAAACAAAATCTCATTTGCGATTGAAGAATTTTTTTTAAAAAGTATCTCATAAATACAAGATCAGGACCTTTCCAACTCTGGAAAACCTTATTGGATAGTGATAAAAGCTACCTTATCTTTCATTAAGGTAGAATTTTTTTTTTATATAGCATGCCCCTTGAAAATTGGAGATAGGCACTGCAAAAAGAAGGTAAACACTAATGAAAATGGTCAGTGGTATTGTGGAAGATGTGATAAAACTTTCCCTGAATGTGATTATAAATATATACTTCAATGCAAAGTGCAAGACCATACTTCATTCACTTGGATTACAACTTTTGAAGAAGCGGTAGAAGAAATTATGGGTGTTACAGCAAAAGAATTGAACATTTTGAAGCATGAAAAACAAGATGATGTTAAATTTTCACACATTATACAAAAGGTCCTTTTCAATAGATACATATTTAAACTTCAAGTGAAAAAAGAGACTTATAATGATGAACAAAGGATTAAATGCACAATCATAAAAACAACAAAGTTTGATTATTCATCTGAGAGAAAAGCTTTATTAAACTCAATTGCAAAGCTATAGGTTTCATAACATTCAAATGCTTTTCCTTTCTGTTGTTTGCTTTGTCGTTTTCCTTTCTGGCAGCTGGTGTTTTCTATTGGACTTTTGTTTCCTTTCCTTATTTTTGTAAACTCTGTGGTTTCAAGTCCCTGTAAAACCCGTTTTACCCTTTATAAAAAACATTCAAATGCTTGAATGTATATAATGTTAACAATGTATTCAAACATTTAGAAAAAAAAAACCAGTGGATATATCTAAGTTATTTAATGCCATTTTATCACACAATATACTTCTTTGATGGTGTCAATACTAAATCTAGTGATTGATGTACATTCCTACTTTTAAATTTATTGTTCTTGGTTGATTGTTGTTATAGACAAGTTGGTATGATTTCAAATTTGAATGTCTACCCTTATATATGGGAATTGAGATAAACAATGGCATAAACAATAATGAAATCAAATTGATTGCTTTCCAAATTCATATTCATGAAAATTTAAGCATTTTTTCAAGTCAATAGGTGTCTCGATAAAGATAACTCTCTCGGCATGTTTTACATATATTATTAATTAATATAGGTATGCTAGTATTAAAACAATGAAAAGAATAGTCAATTTATAATAGTAATCTAAAAGAATGTAAAAAAAAATCTAAATTATATATAAAATAAATATTTCAAAATATAAAATATAAGTATAAATTTAATGAATAGGTTGAATGATAAGATTAGCCATAACATCTAAAAATTAAGGAAGTTATTAAAAAAGACTAAAATTTAAATATAAATTTGTTGATTAAACTATAATCTTCTTAAAAATTAAAAATATTAATATCAATATAATTTAACTATTTTAATTTAAAATATTTTAAGAATTAATATGGAAGTATGATTTGTTACAATATATATAAGATTAATAGATGAATACTAAGTATGATTTGTTACAATGTAGGATTATACAAGTGATAAGATTAATAGATAAATACTAAGTATGATTTGTTACTATGCAGGATTACCCACCATTCCATAATAATCGTTAATGGAAGTAATGAAGCGCCAAAATCGCTTATATCGGGTGAAAATTGTGTACCAATTAGATTCAAGAGAATTGATTTTTAAAATATATTTTGTTATATAATTCACATCTATACATTGATAATAAATTGAAAAAATTCAAATAGAAAAATTATTCAAGTTCTCATTGGTTAAAGTGAGAGTTATTAATAACTAGTTAAATTCTGGTGGTGCCTATAGTTCCCTAGCAGGAACTAAAAATTGTAAATAAATTGATTGAGTCAAATAATTTAGAGGAAATAATATAAAGATAAATTATTTTAATTATTAGATTATTTTTTTATAAGAAAAACATAATTTCCTTGAAGATCTTTTCATAAGAATATGGGTTTGAGCCACATAAAATTATTTTAGAAAAAAAACTATCTTCAAAACAAATTTTAATTTTCAAAGAACATAAAAATTAAATATATGCATTTTAATATTTGAGTCAAATATAGATTTTTAAGAAATATTTTTTTTAATTGATTCCTCTACTTGTTAAGTAGGAAAGCATAACTAGCTATGCATATTCATCTCAATTCCTTTCAACCTTATAAGTTAATATTCAAGTAGATACCTACTTATCAATTAGGAAAACCTGACAAACTGTGTAGATTGTTTGTAACTATGTTTACCTAAACAAACTCTTTCTATTCCTCTCAATTCCTTTCATCCACACGTGTTCATTCTAAACTATAAAAAATAAACTACCTCATCCTCAAAAAAAATTGGCTACACAACAAGTACAATTACGTTTCTTAATCTATAACATCATGTAATATTGTAATCTTATCAAAATATTATCTTTTGACAACTCAAGCATGATCATCCTTAAATTGTTTCAAAATTTTATATCTATTGGATAACATAGTGAATTTGAGCAACTTAGTTTTCCCTAGATTTTGAAAGCAATTATAGTAGCATTGAGCTTAGAGACCACAATGTTGTATTATGACTAAAACAATTTTTTTCCTTTAGATGGACTTGATAGCTTATGTAGAGAAGCATGAATTTGTTTTCGATGTAGTCCTAGATGAGCATGTCACAAATGATGATGTGAACTAATGCACCCATGCCATTGTTCTCATTTGGAGTAAAATCATTATATCATGCTTATAAGTATCCTTGATTACGTCTATCAATAGATTGCCTAATCTCCATTGAGAATGTCATAATCTAAAAATATTGTCAGGTGAATGGCATAATCTATAAAAGGGGTTAGATATTACTATTATTAACACCTAGAGTTTTCACATGGTACACCACTATTGTTGTCGATGTAATACAAATTTGGTCAAAACATTTATCTCTCTTAATGGTGTCAGAAGTTCTATCTTAATGTTGATGTAGCCTGATTTGGTCGGAACATTTATCTCTCTTAATGGTGTCAGAAGTTCTATCTTAATGTTGATGACTAAAAGCAAACTGGATGTTGAAAGAGTGTTGGTTAAACTTGAATTTTTATGGTATGTCATACTTCTATGGTTTGAATTAGTGTTATGATTAGGGTCAAGTTCAAGTTATAGTTAGGGTTTATTTAGGCTTATTTTGGTTAATCTTACAATTGGGGTTTAACTAGAATGCTAATTGAACCCTAATTTAACCCCTACAACAAGGTTCAATTAGAGTCAGGGTTCGAGTTCAATTAGGGTTAGGGTTGGCATTCAATTAGTGTTATGATTAGAATCAAGTTCAAGTTACAGTTAGGGTTCAATTAGGCTTATTTTAGTTTAGTTTACAATTAAGGTTTAATTAGAGTTAGGTTTATGGTTCAATTAGGGTTAAGGTTAGGGTTCATTTAGATTAAGGTTCAAGTAGGGTTCAATTAGGATTTAATTAGGGTTATGATTATTATTTAAATAGGGTTAGGGTTAATGTTAAGTTAGGATTAAAATTATTAATCTAGAAAAACTTGAAGCTAAGGTTAGAGCTATGGTAAGTGGTAGAGTTAGGCTTAAATTAGGGTTTAATAAAGGGTAGGGTACAATAAGGGTATATATATTGGTTAATTTTTAAGTCATGACCATGTTAGATGCCAATTTGGTTTAAAAGACCCCTTGTTGAAGCCCACAAGACATTTATTTCTATATACCTTAGATATTGTTCATATTTATTATCATTGTGTTTGACCTCATGAGAATGCTTCAGAGTAAAGTACACCTTGCAAATCCACCTACACCAGGAGAACCATTCAATCTCTCAAAATTTTACTGTTATTCTACAATGATTATCAAATTAGATATGTCCAAAGCCTTTAATAAGTTGACTTGGCAACTTCTATACTGCATATACCTCTTGTCAACTTCAACCAAGGGAGTACTAATTGCATAATGAATTGTCTTCTTTTTCAATTCAATTAATCATCCCCCATAGGGTCTTCTTCATAAATTAGGGGATTAAGTTAAAGAGACCCATTATCGTATCTTTTCCATCAAAATGGTAGAGGCCCTTAGTGTAGAACTTATACTAGCCAGTATGTTACAAAAATTTACATGACTTCCAATTCTAGCAGCACAAGCCAGTACATAGTGTTTGCAAATGTTACCTGACTTACAAGATAGATGAGTTTCTAGAGGAGATGCAAATAAAGACAACTTTTCAATTTGTTTCAGTGTCCAGTGTGGAGTATCTAAAATTTATTGTTAATTATGAATCTGACATTGACATATATCATTGAACTAAGATTGATACTATTGTTCTTGATTCATTGGCAATAATTATTGGATCAATGTGAAAAATCTAGAGATTTGTGTTTGACTGCAAAGAGTTATCTCTTGTGATTTATCAACAAATTATTATTTCTATTCATGGGATTCTTACACAAGACAATATATTTATGCATTTCTTGTAGAGTCTATTCTAATTGATCATAATAAAAAAACTTCTAATTTTGAAAATAATATAACATAGAACCAAATAGTAGTGAAAATCCCAAACAAAGATTGTCAAGTGTGTATCTCATTTAGTTTTTATTTAATCTTTCTCTTTATGTCTACATTTTCTTGAAGTTTTTTCTGATCATCCAAATAATTTAACGTTGATGGATATGTAACACATTTAGTTCATTCATGCCCTAGTTCATCATATTTGGCAAAGAGCATGCCCATCTAGAGATGACCTTAGAATTTGGTTATGACTTATCTAGAGATAGTGATGTCGACAAAAATTTAAATGAGACAAGAAGATTTGGAAGCTAAGGGTATACACATCAATGTCTAAGTTAAACAATTAATACCCTAGATAAACATCAGTTCACACAGTGATGAGTCTGTAGTACGTAGTTGTGATTCTAGATAGTAGGTGAGCCAAATTTGGTTCATGGTGATTGGTTTAAACCTGGTGCAATACTAATTGATCTTGGCTTAAATGCAGTAGAGGTATGACACCTTCTAACTGCCTTTTTCAAAAAAAGTTTGTAAGTAAAAGATGGTTAATATATAGCAAATTAAGCTGGTATTGGCATGGTGTGTTGGTTTATAGGTGGCATTGTTGTGCTTTCGAAAGGTTCAAACCCGTTGGGGTGGTATTGTTGAATGGTTGTATCGGTTCATAGCTCCGGTCAAAAGCGTTTACCCTTGAATAAAAAAATATATATAGCAAATTAAAACTATTGCTTCTACTTTTGTATGATCCTAGTGCTAAAAGAGATACCAATTAGTAGTCATGTTTCCTATGAAGAGGATTCAAGAGTAACTTCATCAATTAATCCTCTACCTTGTGGTCTTGGTCTAATGAATATTGCTATGCTTTTGTCCACTACTCTACAATCAACAAAACAAGCATATGGGTTCAATTGAGATTTCTGATGTTTGATCTAGGCCTTTTGCAATACACAACAAATACAAACAAAACTATTCTAAAACTTTATGGCAGGAACTTCGCTGCTCTGTAGCTCTTGTTTTCTATTATTATATTATTATTTATATTTATTTACTTATGTTTTAATTATCATTTTAATTTTAATTTTAAAGTTCAATTTTAGGTGATTTGGGATTTGATTCAAATCAATTTATGAAATTTGGAAATGAATTTAAATTTCTAAATTTTAAATTTAAATCTTAAGCTTCATGTTCATTTTTATTAGTCATTATAAATTAACTTAAAACATAATTGTGCAAGATGTTGCATATCATGGCATTCAATGTGCAATCAATTCATATGTGATTAAAAGAGAAAACTATTAGAACGCTCTTTGATTTCTAAAAGGAAATAAAGAATTAAGCTCACTATATTATCATATAGGTCATTTGATGTTTGTCTATATTGTTTTTAACATTTCTCATCATCATTGATCCAACCCACCAAAAGGTTTGACCCAAGAGAACTCAGTCACCTATTGAGTCAACAAACTCCTTAACAATGTCCTTAAAAACAACCCTAACATAATCAATTATTGGAAGAAAAAAAAAGAGTATGTTTACTAAAATACATTCTATCATATTATTTTTGTACACCATAGTTCAATCATGCACATCAATTTGAATCTATGCCACTTGAGATCAACCTTATAACACTAGGTATTGAACCGCATGAATTTTTAAGATTGTACAAACTTTTAACACATTCATTAAATCAAGGGTATTAATTTGTGGATAATAACAAATGGATTCAAAATGTCACTAGTAGCATTTTTCATCATCAATTTAAAGCTAAGTACTATTGGAATGTGTTAAAAGCATTGATAACCCAATTTTAGTGTAGAATAGACATGCAAACCCTTTATTCAACAAATGACTTAAGAATCAAACTAGAAAAATAAGGATAACTTCCAAGAATGAGAGAGATAAGCACAAGATTGCATGACAAATTTTGGCTCAACACAAATGCATTAACCAGAAGGCTCATAATACATGAATTAATATACAAGGTGAGTTGATACATAAATAGAAAAGACAAGCAAATATGACCAATGAGAGATATAACTTTAACTAATCAAAAATAGGTAGGAGTGGCATTCATGAAAGATGATATCTACCCTCATAAATTACCCACTCCTAACAACCTAAGAAAACTAAACAAACTTGTGGGAAATTACATGATATCCAACTAAAAATAAATAAAAATCCTACATTAACACTATCTTAAGCATACCTTAGGTGGGTTAAAAGATGGTTCTTGACAAATTAAGCCTAGTGAGGTACCCATGTACATAGATATCCATTCAAATAGAAGAAGCCCCATAAGAAAAGAGAGATAAGTGCTCCCCACAATAGACACTCAAACCCTTATTTAATAAATAACTCAAGAATCAAACTAGCAAATTAAGGATAGCTTCCCAGAACAAGAAAGATAAGCACAAGATTGCAAGATGAGAATTTCCTCAATATAAATGCATTAACTAAGAAGATCATAATACATGAATGAAAATAAAAGGTGAGTGGATATATATATATATATATTAGAAAATAGAAGGAAAATACAACCAATCAAAGATATAACTCCAACTACCCAAAAATAGATAGGAGTGGCATTCATAGAGATTCAATCTACCCTCATAAATGATCCACTCCTAACAACCTAAACAATCTAAGCTAAACAAAAATGTAGAAAATATATAATCCAACAAAAGGAAATAGAAAAATATACACTAACACCCCCCTTAAGCATTGCTTAAGTGGGTCAAAATATGACTCTTGAAAAATGAATCCTAGTGAGGTACCCATGTACGTATAAATTCTTCCAAAGAGAAGAATCCCCCAAGAAAAGAGAGATCAACATTGCCTTACCTATCACCCCCCAAAAGTAGAGAGAAAAGACTCCCCAAAGTAGAGAATGGAAGGAAAGACATGGTCATACCCCAAAGAAGTGGCCACTCACACCCTAATAAAGCTCATAAATGAAGAAATATTTTTTTGTGAAGGGTTTGGTGAAGATGTTAGCAATCTACTCAAGAGTTTAGGTAATTAGAGATTAGTGACCTCTTCATGAATAAGCTTCTAGATATATTTCATGTGAACATTTGTGTGCTTGATCCACCAATGGTTAACTAGATTCAATGAAATCTAAATAACACTTTGATTGTTGTAAAAAGTGATAGATGGTCATTTGAATTAGACACCAAACTTGATGGGAATGTGTTGAAGCCAAATGGCCTTAGTGGTAGCATTAATAGCCCTCGATACTTTAGCTCAATGGAAGATAAAGCAAAGCATGATGATTCTTACTTGACCAACATATATGACATTGTAGACACTCAAATAGGCCTAACTGACATTATGCATCTAATTTTGATTAATTAACATCACTTCTACTATTAATCAAGTAATTAAGTTTATTTGATTAATTCACTTCCTGCTCACTAATGTTCATCATGTTTAATTAAATAAATCAATTTATTTAATTAAAACCCTAAAGTCCTCTCATTTGATTTGATAAATCAGATTATTTAAATCAAATGTCATAAACCCCCTAATCCCTTCAAATTGATTAATCTTGAATTAATTAACTCCTAATCATCATTATCCATTTCTTTACTTTTTAACTCCCCTAAAGGTAAATCAAACCATGGTCAACTAACTAGGTTGCACATGAAATTCATTTCTTTTAATTGTCTAATTACCTTATTTATCCTCACAATGGCATATTCCTAGGAATATTCCTCCCAACCACCCCCTCATTCAATTCCCCTCCACAAGCCTCTTACACACCCATAAATACCTCTTACAAAGACATTTACTCCCTCTTACATGTCATCTTGTCTCTTAAAAGGGCATTAATCTCTCTTGCATCCTCACCCACATTCTCTTACACTCTCAACCATATTCATTTAATCCTCTTACATCCTCATAACTCTACACATTCTCCACATTCTCCAAAATGTGCTTCACCTCTATCCATTAGCCTTGTGACAAGTGTCACATTCCTATTGGCTCTCATTTTAATCCCACATTCACCAATTTCACTCTCTCTTCAACCCTTCACTCCTATAAGTAGAAGCCTCTTCTACATAAAATGGATCCACAATCATATGCAATTTTACTATAGGCACATTCATCACTCATTTTCATCACATCTTGGAAGCTTATCAAAGGGGGTAGGAAAGGGCATTCTTTCCACATCAAAGGAGCACCACTCCCACTATGGGATAGGGTTTGAATATGCTTATATAATGCTTTCATTAGCTTCTTTGGTTTCTTATTATCTTGTTTGCATATTTAGCATGTTCAAGTATCTCATAGGAATACTTTATTTGGTCTATTTAAAATGATTAATATGCTAATATTTGTCAATGTTTGAGTAAATGCAGGTTTAGCATTCACATTTTTGGCACCCACCGTTTAATGCATTTGATAGGAATATAAAGTCTTTTCACCTTCATTTAATGCATTTGATAGAAATATAAAATATTTGTTTCTTTTCACCTTTTGTTTAATGCATTCGATAGGAATATAAAATCTTTGTCTTTGTTCATATTTATCGATGCATTAGATACAAATATAAAGTCTTTGTTTCTATTCATATATCGATTCATGTAGTAGATGGGAATGTAAAGTCTTTGTTTCTGGTCATATAAACTTCAAGGTTTGGCTACTCCATTACTCTTACTCTTACTGTGGAAATCTTTTGCTAGAAGCGTTAGATGGCTATGAGTGCTTTAAATATCGATTAATGCATTAGATAGGACTATAAATTCTTTGTTTCTATTCAACACGAGATCGATTAATGCATTAAGATGGGAATGTAAAGTCTTTATTTCTATTCATTTTAACTTCAAGCTTTGGTCACTCCGTTACTCTTACTCTTACTATGGAAATCCTTCTTGTAGCGACATTTTTCTTGAGGTAAGCTTTTTATTTTAATTTTTTTGGAAATATTTGTTGGGCGACATCTTTCTTGAGGTAGAAAAATACAGTTTTAGCAAAAAACCAATTGATTATTTGTGTGAGTAGCTCTATAAATCATTTTCCTTTAAGAAACTCAGGAAAATAGGATGGCATATATAGATTAAAAAAATCATAGATAAGAAACTAGTGGCTGGGGGATACAAAATCCATGAATGCATAGTTACAAAAATATTGATTAATGCATTAGATATGAATGTAAATTCTTTGTTTCTGTGCATAAAAAAATTCAAGCTTTGGCTGCTCAATTATCATTACTCTTACTGTGGAAATCTTTGTTGCAACAACATCTTTCTTGAGGTGGGCTTTCTTTCTTTTTTTGCAGTGCCATCACATCTTGAGAATCTTTGTTGGAGCGACATCTTTCTTGAGCTTTGCTAGCGACTAGGGGATATAGAATCATTGAGTGCATAATTAATGCATTGAATGCCACCAGGCTCAAGGAGAAGTTGTTGGAAGCATTGACTGGTTAGCATGCTCATTATGCTTTATTTTATTTTAATATCGATTAATGCATTAGATAAGACTGTAAAATCTTAGTTTTTTAAAGAACCTTAATACCCATTAATGCATTAAATAGGACTGTAAAAACTTTTTTTATGATCAAACTTTGATATCAATTAATGTATTAGATGGGAATGTAAACTCTTTGTTTATGTTCATATAAACTTCAAAGCTTTGGGAATATATTGATAAATGATTTGCATATCTTTAGATTTTTCTTGAACATTTATCCATGCGTTTCTTTGTATTAATATTGTAGGTGCAATATTATGGTGTAGCAAGGCAGAGAAATTCAGAAATAACAAGCAGATTTGAGTAGAAAAAAGTGGGCATTGGAATTGAAAAAGCATTTTTAAATGCTCATTTTAATAGCCTAGAGCATTCATTGTTGCTTTCACTTTCTGTTTTAGACCAATTAGCTTCATTTTGGGTTTAAAATTAATCATTGATTTGATCTTTTTCAAATTGGTTAAAATTGAACTTAGAAATTTACTGGACATTGCTTTGTGGGATAAAATTGAACAAAACAACTCACACTCAATTTGGTGCTTAAAATAAACTTATCTTTGCTTTGAGGGTTAAAATTAACAAGTATTTTCCATGTCTTATGGTTTGCATTTTTTTCCATTGAATGTGTATGCTCTTCTCTCACGCCACTTAGCGATCTTGAGAATCAAAAGGATTCCTTTGACATTTTGTATAACCGCCCACATATTTCTATCTGGATTTAAAATGAACCCCATGCTAGTGTAAGGAAAATGCATTGTGAATGCTCTCTCCTTGCGTCATGTGATTTGGGAGATCAAACAACAAATGTACTTCCTTACTTTTGTATACCTTTAGAGGGCCTGCCACCCCGCTTCAAAAGATGGGAATGACCCAAGCGATAACAAGCTAAAGCCAAGCTCTTTCAAATTGCTATATTAAAATGTGTTTGTGATGAAATTCATAAGAAACTGGTGCAAACATTTCATATCAACAAGTGCCACCACTAGTGTCCACATGACGCGTCAAAATCCTTTCTTAGGAAGGGACTGGGAGGCCTCTTGATTGAAATAATCTTGAGCTAATCTTGTCACATGTATGACCACCTTGAATGAAAATACTTACTAAGAACCAACTTGTTTAGTGACCAAAAACCTCAATGCTTACTGGTGTAGGAATTATCGTTCTGAGGCCGCCCCACATTCCACTTTTCATAATCGAAACAGAAAAAATCCTTCGGGGTTTTTAGATTTGATGCACCTGAGAAGTGTGTGTCGTGTAAGGGGGATTCAGTGCCACCAAATCTCTAGTTGTTTGCTATGTCTTAGTGTTTGGAGCAATCCAAATGGGGACTCATCAAATAGTATCTCTTCAGCCTAGGATTGTGCATTTTGCAAGTCATTTGAACACTTTACTTGATTCCAAAATGTTGAAACAAACATTTAACAATCATCAAAATTTCAAACCCTTTGGAAAGAGTGAATACCTTTGAAGAGTCCAATTATTATTGCTTGTCCCTAGGGATTTTATCCTTAGAGGCTTCTAAATACTTGGTCATATCTCAATTCACTCTCTTCAAAGTCAACCTAGGGAAACTATGGCCTTGGCTCTTTGATTTTCGCATAATGGACTATGTGTAATGAAAAGGAGCTTAGAAATAGACATTAGTTTGAAATTTAAGCAAGAACAGTGGATGTGGTAAAATCAATTCATTAACCAAGAATCAATTGAACCCCACACATGTGCTTGTTATCTTTTTTCTTATGGTCTTCCAAGCAAAACATTGGTCTTTTGGTTTGAACTACTCATAGGGTAAAGCATGTTCTTCACTATCTTGGTCTTGTAAACAAGGTCCCTCTTAGGTTCATTTAGGATAAAATCAAACACTTCATCCATCCCAAACATTTATCATCTTCATCCCACAAACAACTTTTAGAGCTTTGGAAAAAATCAAAATTCTAGACTTGGGTTAATCCTTAAAACACATCAAAATCACCTTGTTTAGTCAGGAGTGTGAGAATGCATCCTTTCTCATACCTCTAGTTAAATTAGCACCCCTTTGAACAAGTTTTTCCTAAGATAACATGTCCATCTAAGGATTCACAAGTTCATTATCCAATCAAAACAATCAAAATCAAAACCTAAGTCTAGTATTGACCAAAGTTCTTAAAAGTTCAAACAACGATATCACTCATCCTTTCATCTTTCATCTCATCATTGGTCCTAAATTCCTTAGAGGTAAACAAGGTCAAAACACAAGAAAAATATGGACTATAAACTTGATTCATACATCATGAGTGATCTAGGTCAACCAAACTATCAAAGCCTTACAATACCAATTGATTATCAAAACGCACATTTATACAATCCATACATGGGGTCATTATCTCTTACAAAACTCAATGATACAACCAATGTGTGTATGCCCAATCTAAATTTTGGAAAACCTTTCCCTATGATAGATTTAAATCAAAGTCAAAACCTACAAATCTATCAACAAAATGATCAATGCATGAGTCTTCAACAAAACAACATTATCCCACCAAATCAATACATGTCAAATGTGAATATACCAAATACAAGCTTACCAAACATGAATATATCAAATCCACACTTGGTGAACTATGGGATATATATGTTTGCGAATCATACCAATGTTTTTCAAAGTCCAAACAATATGTTAACAACTCAATGTATTGATCCAAGTCAAGGTAACACCATGCAAAATCAAGGTTACCTAAATCAAAACAATGTGATTCCCAACCACAAAAATGTTCAATGTCAACCTATAATGCAAAATCTAAACATCATCCCAAATCAGAATATTTTCCAAAATTAATTTGTGCATGATCCCATACAAATACCACAAGTGTTTATTCCAAATATGCTTGACCAACAACCAAATCAACTATATCAAGTGTGTCAAAATCAAAATCAAGCTCAAATTTTGCGACATAAAATTGCTTCACTTACCAAAATAATTGATTCATTGCGCCAAGATACATCTCCACCCCAAAATCTACACACTCCCCTATTAGTTAAACCATGTCATCAAAACATTGGGTTGTGTCCACAACCATATCAAGAACAATATCTCCAATATCAAGAGGTTGGATATCAAGATCAACAACATCAACAACAAACCCAATCGCCACATCTCCAAGATCAATCGCAACAAGAATCACCTCAACAAGCACAAATCTCACGAGATCACAAATGTGAATACAATCCTTTGGGAGAGCCAATTGGATCAGTGCTAAGAAAGTTAGTTAATGAAAAACTCATCACTCTTCCAAAAGTAAGTGCTTTCCACTCTATCATAAACTTCCCTTGGAATAAGGGTAGAGCTTATTGTGAGTATCATAGAAAAAATCTTCATAAAACATGAAATTGTATTCAACTAAAAAATATCATCCAAGGCCTTATTGATCAATGAAGAATAACTATTGAGGACAATGATCAAGATTCAACCACTAGTGATAGTAGTGACAATCTCTCCACCACAATTGTTGAAAACAATGATCAAGATCTATCCATCAATGAACATGTTGAAGATATTTCTACCTCATCCAATGATCAAATCAACATACATCAAGAGTCACTTTTCAATCATGATCAAAATCCACCAACAATATCCAACAATGATCCAATTCAAGAAATGTTAACATCATTTGATCCTATGGTTGAAAATTTTGACAATATCTCCACCATAATTTTTGAGGATAGTGATCAAGATTCATCCACCAATGATCCTTTTGATATGACCTCTACATCATCCAATGAGTTAGAGGATATATTTCAAGAATTTATTCCAAAGCATGATCAACATCTTTCACCAAAGTCTAGTAATGGTCCTTTCCAAGACATATTGACATCCTTTGACCTCATGGTTGTAGATATTGAAGGAATCTTCAACTCAATACTTGATCCACATCCACTTAAATATCAAGAGGATATTGAGCCACTTCACATGCTTAATGAAGATATCCAAGAACCCTTTGTAAGAAATCCATCCTACCCATGTCAAGAACTTGATCCAAAGCACAATCAAGAATCTATATCTCCAAGATGCTACAATGATTGACTAATGGACACTCTCCAATCTATACAAGATGTCACAAATGATGATCATATCCATATAGCACACACTCCTCCATCCCATGAGATGCTCTCTTTGGATGGACACGTAGATGATCTTCATTCAGAACAAGATTCCTTTACTCTTGACATTATTACACAAGAACAGTAGGTTATTGATTCCTATAGTCAAGTTGGGTTGTCAAAATTAGGATCAGATATATCCCAAATTCAAATTGAGGACATCATGTATGAAGATCTCCAACATTATCCACTCAAGGAAATAGGTCGAACCAAATAGGATATTCTGGAGTCAATAGAGAAAAAAATTCAAATAACATCATCTACAATGGTCATTTATCAGAGAATGCTTGCTAAACATGACATATTGAAACAAGAAGAATCAAAACATGAAGGTACTACTTCCACAATATTGGGGGCAACTTCATCTCAAGAAAATGTCAACATAGGGAGCACAAAGAATTCTTATGATGAAACCAATGCCAATACTACAACCAGCCACATCACGAGTCTTAATCCACCCATCACCCCATCCACGAATTGGGACCAACATCAAAAGAAAGATTTGAATCAAAGCACAAAGAACGTTATCAAAGAAAAATAAGTTTGGAAGCATAATGGACAAATAAAATACATATGGATACCAAAAAATACAAAGATAGATCATCCCTATCAAACTCCATCAATCAAAGAAACTATAGGGAAAAATAAAAAAGGGAAATGTATCCATCAAATAAGTCCACAAATGCAAAAGCAGGCTTCCCAAGCGACGTACAAAGTGTATCAAAAAGTTGGTTCTAATTCCATGCACACTTTCGTATCCACCCATCATTGCTCACCTTCCCAAGTTTGGAAAGTCAAAGGTTCCAAACTATCAACCAATCCATCTTTTATTCCTAAACATACTCCACTATCCCCTCCTCCATCCATGATATCCAATTCTCACATTGAACATGTATTGGTAACCATCCTTCATCATAAGGATTCAGAAGGCATTCTATTGCAATGTGCACACAAAGACAAAGTTAACTCCTATGACTGATGGTTATTATAGGTTAACCACACTTGATCCATGAGGAATTGAAATGCGATTTAGCCACTAAACCTCAGTCCCAATAAAATCATTCAATGTAAATCAAAGTGGAAGCCATTAAAACTTAACATGTTAAACTACAAAATCTTTTGAAATATCTACTCTAATCCATTGAAACTTATTATATTTGGGATTGGTGTCGTGTTGATGTGAAATGATGACCCTTTCCCAATCTTGTGATCAGTGAGGTTGTTTCAGTTGATTCTATGGAAGAGAATCAATGAAACCATGATGTTTGATATGTGAAAACCTAAATTAAGTTAAAATGAGCATGATGCAAGCTAAGTTACCATGATTTTATGCTACAAATGATCTAATTATGAAATTGCTAAGCTAATCTAAGCTTAAATAAGCTAATTTAAGCTAAAATGATGCTAAAAGATGAAAACCCTAATTTATTTACAAACTAAGATGGATACATGGAAGCCATTAATGGATGCTTGAAGTTATTATACAACTAAAATAAATTTAAAATAAGCTAAATGTGTGAAAATTGAGAGTATGGATGTGAGTAAATTTAACAGCATAAGTTTGCAATAAAAGATGGATCCATTTGTCTCCAAATAGTGATCTATTTATAGGAGAGCAAATGAAGAATGGATGGTTGAGATCAAAAAGCTTAATCAACAATTCAAGATGAAGGAGATGAGAGGCATGGATCATGGATTCTCATCAACAGATGAGAATTTAGGATGAAAGTTAATCAAAGGCTCACAATTGCCTCAAACAAACACACTTTTGACCTGCTCACACAGGTCAAAGGTAACTTGCCAAAGAGGTTGAAGGGTTTAGCTTGTTGAAGAATCCAAGTGAGTTGATTGGAGGAGAGGGAATATTCCTTAGAATATTCTATTTGGACGAGGAAAAATGTTAATTTACAAATTAAAACAAAGTTTTAATTGTGCAAAAAGGATAAAAAATATTTCTTGGGAATATTCCCTTTGATTAGAGGAAAATTAGTTTAATTTCTAATTTTAAACAAGGTTTAATTTATGCAATTAGGGAATTAAAAGAATTAGAAGATGATATTTATTAAACTAGATGATTTAATAAATAGGGGAGAGGTGAAATGATATTTAATTAAATAACTTAGGGTTATTTAATTAAATAAGATGACTTGGGAGATTAAATTAAATATTTTGATCTATTCAATTTAATGAGATAAAGTGTCAGTGTGAAAAGAGATGAATTAACCCAATTAAATTAATTAGGCCAAATAGACGAAAAATGATGCAATTAATTAATTAGCTAGGCTAATTGAATCAATTAAGTGAAAAGAGGATAGATAAAGAGGAAATGATGTTAATAAATCCAATTCGAGTGTATGACATCGATTAGGACATTTTTCAATGTCTAAAACTCCAGTATCAACAAAGTAGATCAGGAATCTCAAAAGTTGTATTCAAGTGCACATATCTTGGAAAAGTAGCTTCTTCGAGCAGATATTGATGGCACATTATGATAGAAGCATCTACATCAACACCACCAGGTAGTTCAGCATGAACTTAAAATCTTTCACAAAAAACAAAAAAATATGAAAATAGTAAAAATAAAAAAATCGTCCTCCAGTGAAAACCACTATGGTGGCACTTTGGACAGGTACCATGATGAAAACCTAGAAAATAGGCGTCATGTGTAGAATGGAGCATCTGTGTGTGCTAGTTCAAGTGAAAGCATCTTATTTCATCCATAATAAATCCATCATTCCATCTATCTTATCCATAATCAAACCATTCGTCCATGAACCATTTATCCAATCCATTTTCATCCATTTACATCTATCTTCCAAATTATCTTGATCTTTACAAAGTTTGGTGCACACTTGCTTATGGTAAACATAAATTAGCATGTCATTTTCATTGATCCTATCCTACCCAACATTATATAAGTCATGAAGCACTATCCAAATGAGTATCCTTTGTTTGAACACCTTATCTTATCACAAGATAATCCTTGGCATCCTTTGCATGCTTACGATATCCATCCATCCATACATCTATCCAAGCATCAACCCATGGCACTCCATACATTGCTAGATGTTGGGGGTAGATATTTAGATCTTGCTTCAAGAATAAATCTTGATCTATATCTTCCAACTTATGTGGTGATCTAAACATTGGAAAATGTAAAATCAAATTGGTCAAAGCATTTTTTTGCCAAAATCCAAATCATAAACCCATGACATATTTTGACAAGAAGATGTTCCTTATCAAGCTTTATCTTTCATCAAACAACAATCCAAACAATCAATATCAGTTGCATCTAATTTGCACTTCAGTGTCACAACAAATCATTCAAACAAATTTTGTTCCAAAATGAGCTTTAAAATCTTGATCAATCAAATCCAATTAATCCATCATCATCTCAAGATATCCTTCCCATTCCTCATGTTGCTTAAACACTATCCTTGCATTGTTGTGTATCCTCAATAATGTTATCATCATCAATCCATCAATTAGATCAATCAAACTTAGGTTGGTTTTCAACAAAATCCCAAAATAGATCACCGATATCATCACACATATCCATATCCAAATCATCAAAACCATGCAAAAAATCCAAAAAACATTCAAAACATATCAAAATCCCAAAACAGGTCAAAAAGTAAAAAAACATCAAAAACATGGTTACCAAACTCGCAGTCTCTAAGCTTAAACATAGGCAAGGCTAATATTTGATCAGCCCCCGAGACACAAAAATACAAAACATTTGAAAACACAAAACCCAAAAATAGCCTCAAAACATTACAAAAACATTTAAATATTTGAAAAAATCCATCAATCCCATTTCACTTTCCCTCACGATAAACTTTCATCCATAAAAAATCAATCGTCACCTTCATCCTTTGGAAAAACAAAGAAAAACAACCACAACAATCAGCAAAAACAAACTTCAAATGCAAAATCACAATTGAAACAACAAACTTTTAAACATAAAATTCAAACTCTTAATCTTTTTAGCAAACATATCAATTAACCTTATATCAATAGCCTTTCAAAACCTATCAACTTGCCACCATCCACTAACATGTCCTAGGATGCATCCTTCCTACAATGGGTATTATCTTTGGAAATCACTTTGGATACTTATCCTAAACAAAACACATCCCTTTGGCTAAAGGTATGAAGAACATGAACTTGTTTATTTGTTTGATCTTTTCTTGCAATTTATCTTATTATGCTCACTCCAATGACCTCTTGATGATGTCTATCAGAAAGATTTAGAGAGAAAGGAATGGGGCATTGAACATTATCTTTCATTTGTCGTGCTTGTTGGATGTCCTCGTAATATAACCTTGGCGAATACTTGCTTTAATAGGTATGTATGGAGGATATTTTGAACTTGTTGACTATTACATCGGAAGGTTTTTTCTTTCTATGTTTTGGTCTAAGATGTTCAAAGCATCTAAAGTACATCCTAGCAAATTTCTTCATATGTCAGGTGTGAACAAGGATACTCCTATCTGTTTGCTAAGTCAAAGTCCATTGCACTATATACCACACCATCCCGGTTATCCATACCTCGATGCATCGTATCTACGTGTTTAATCAAACATAAGGAAATTTGTGTTGTTTGTGTCTCAATCCCTGATAAGAAAATTATCATCACTCATCATCATATCTAATAAAGTCTTGATGGCTCATGGACTTGTTGTAATTTTGCATCTTCTTAGAATCAAGGGTTGATCCCTCTTATTCTTCTATCCTCTTTCACACTAACATGGTATCATGACATTCGGAAAAATATATCAATGCATCCATCCTACATCCACAAACCATTAGCATCCTGCATAATCATGGCATATCATCATAGGAAAATATCATCCATCTCATCATCTCACTTGTATTATCATTTAAGTTGCTTAGGATAATATAGATTTTTTTATTATAAGCATCTTAATCCATCTTGATGAGGTATAAATAAACTCGTGATTATAATAGGCTAAATACCCTTCTCTGTTATTATTAATCACTTTAGCCCTGCCAATTGTTTATTTTTAGGATCAATTATTGTCTAATTTTTATAAGATTGTGTATAAATCTCTATTTCTCAAATCAATTGAAATTAGCAAACTAATGTTGATTTAATGGTATAGATTTCAAGTCATTGTACATGACTTTTGCACAACCGAAGAATGAAGTGGACTTTGAGTGAACTTCAAGTAGTTGGAGTTAAAGCGCCAGAAGTTTAGGCGCCAGAAATTTAGGCGTGCAAAGTGCAACAATTTCCTTTAAAGCTTTTTGTTCAACTTTCTGTTTAAGACTTTACAGCTCCACTCTGAGCCTTTATTATGTTTTTATGTAATGAACATCTGTTAAGTTAATCAATTGTAATTATGTTAAAAGAATTTTTCAATGGTGATCTACTGCCATCTAAAATTTAGGATTTTGTAAGTAATATAAATATGTGTAACTACCAAGACAAGAGGTTATTGTTATGATGTTATGATGCTATGATATGCTTTGAATAATATTCAACTATGTCTCTGTGTTACACTTTTATGATATGAATAAAATAAATATTGTCAGTCTCATTCTAAGTCAATGGTTCTGTGTAATGGAAGTACCATGAATGGATTTATTTTGAAGATGTGAAGTACCACATGTGATCTAAATTAATCATAGGAACGCCTGAGAGCTAGCCACTCGAGGGATCTCATAGAGTAGATAAGTATTTTTCTTGTTAGTATCATTACATATTGAATTTAGATGAATGTTATTTTGTGTCAAGCTTTGTACTCCTGCAAGTCATAGTTTCAAATTTACAATCTTTAAGTTCTATTCATTTGGAAATTTTGGAGCACCTACTCCTATTGTTAGTTACAAGTCATTAAGTGTACTTTTTGTCAACAGTTAGTCGTTAGCATTGGTTTCCTTCATTTAAATTTCACAATTTAACTACAAGTATTAATTTCTAGGTAATTTACATGCTTTATAGTATAAGAATTTGAATGATTTATAGTTTAAACAATCTCATGCTTTCTAGTTTAGTGTCTTTCTAGTTTAAATTCTATTTAAAAACATTTTAAACATTAGGAAAACCTTAGAGAGATGGCGAAAAAATTCCTTATTGCATACAGCCAGGTAAGTTGAAAAAGATGGTTCCCAAAAAGGGGGCTTAAGTGGCCACTTTT
>VDFB02025002.1:0-43115 GCA_007258455.2 Sequoia sempervirens
AACAAGTACATCAATGAGGAATAAGGTACAGGGTGAGGAAAAGTCTTCAACAAGGTGAAGCTCTGGAAACTCTGCATCCGCTTCCACATTGCGAACACAACTTGGGAACCCAATGGGGTGTGTAGCACGTTCCACCCGATCGCGTGGACCTGAAGGTTCACCCCTCGTGCTAGGAGATGACAAGAAAGACCCTCGACCAAGACAAACAAGCAAAATGATTGCAAGACCGAACAACATGGTCAATCGAAACATAACATACATCAATCTCAATGACCACCTACAAGGTGACTACTTCCAGAGGCATACAAAGGAAAAACAAGGGATTCTATGACACCAATTTTCATTTACTCTCAACTGGAGGGTACGTAAATACCTGGGTTCCCAACCATCTCAAAATATGGCGACAAGAAAGTTATTGCATAAAATTTCCACAAACAAAATTAACACAAAGGAAGATTCACATCATGGGATCACAAAATGACTATATAAGTTTCATAATCACAAATTGACAAGTGCAGAGTAAAGGAGACAATATCACAACAAAATTAGAAGCCAACACTTTTAAAAGGATTATCATCTTTATACAAGATCGAACATAATAACCAATAGCTAAGTCTATTGTCAGTTCATCCAAGAGAGACATGATGTGTAATCAAATAAGCAATAGCAATTTTATCCATGATCTCAAACTAAAGGTTACAATGAGTTCGACATTAAAATAATCTATTTACTTGATCAAAATAAAATATTATATACCGATACTTCAAGAAAACTCTATTATCCAAGGAGTAACCATTTCAAATCCCTAGGGTTAAAGCTTCACTATTCAATATTACTACAAGGGCTATACAATAGTAAAATTGACAAGTATTATTTATGGTGTACCCAAATGCCACATATGGCAACACTCTAATAGATTTGCAATGATAAATCAACTAACTAATTAAAAGTTACACCAACCAATAGACAAATATTCAACAAAAAGGCAATGATAATACTATCTAGCAAATCTATCTTAGATACTAATCTCTTTATGAATTAGAACACAATTAGAGAAATAAAATATTCAATCAGTACAATTTCAACTTCAACTATCCCCTTATGATATCTTTTACATTAAGCTACCGTTTAGGCCCATTTAATTAAAGGATACTTAAATCTTTTCAAATACCTACATGAGACTATCATGACTGCTAATATTCTCCAACCCCTACACAAACCTATCTACATCATTAACTTGTAAATATTGAACAATCACATAAATATACAAATGCTTGGATATAAATATTCTTTTTATATAAATTTATTTTACTTATTCTTTTCCGATTACTCACTTGAATAAAAGAGTTATTTTATTAAGTAACCTTATAGCCTTTTCTAAAAGCATTATCTCTTAAATCTTTAACCCTAAGACTAATTTCTAATTAATAATTCCACGATATGTATATATCTATCTCAAATTGCATTATTTAAGGAATACTATTCTTCACGATGCAACACTATATTTACAAAACACCACACGTAGCCAATCTATAATAAGGATAATTAAGTATTTATGTTACACATGGATCAATTATAATTAATTACCTACTATAAAATTGTTTCAACACATTGACTGTTCTCATTAACTACCATAAACAATAGACATTTCCCAAGTCAAAGGATAATCTAAGCTATTTGTTTAAAACAAATATTTATAAATATACAAATTAATCAATTTATCATAACCACTTCATAAACACTTAGACCTTTTCATATGATTATTTTAATTTACTTTCTAAAGACAGACAATTAATCCTCAAGGAACAGTGTTCTTTCACCATATTATGATATATCTCTATATATAGCTTTATGATCTCTATATATCGATATTCAATTTATTATCCTTAAATGACCTCATATTAAAATTAATGTATGTGACGTAAATTAATTAAAATTTATCTCACATAAATTCTCAAATTTCTTACACAACCTTTCAATTAAATTCAACTCCAAGAGACTTACAATTCTCTGTAACTTGCATAGCTGAGTTGCAACTTGCAACCAACCAAAATTATCATTCAAAATACTGGAAAATCATATCAAAATTACATTCAACCTCATGGGTTGGGGCTTCTACATGCCCATTAAAATGCATACCAAAAATCAGAACATGAAAAGAAATTTCACACACAAAATCCAAGTTTGCAGTGCAACCTTCACAGCTGCAATTCACACACAACTATTACAACAACCTCTAAGGGTTGTGGGATTTTCACATGCCCAAGAAATGCAATAAATCTGAAAAAATAAAAATAAAAAAATGATTGCCTCCAGCAATCCAAGGTTGCTCCACAACCTTTCTCCTGCAAACAAATCAATTTCACAACAACCCAATTACAAACTTCATCTCTGCAACTACATGAATCTTCAACACATTTGCACACCACCAAAAATCTGCAATAACACCTTCTTGCAGCCAACCTCTAGTATGCTATATCCCTGGTCTCTCCCTTCTTCTCTTTCTGGAAAGACTTAGATGCAAAATGAATGAATTTTCTTTTTTTCCCCAACTCTGAAATTTCATTTGCACCCCAAATTTCATCAATTTGGGATGAATTTCATTAAGTTTCAGCCACTCCTTCCAAGTGCAACGAATTTTCCAACAAATTTGACCAAATTTCTATTAAAAATCATTAAAATATTCATTAAAAACAAATAACAACTTCTCCACTCCTAGGATGATTCCAGTGCTTTTATTGAGATTCTGCTTTTTACTAATGAAAGCGAATCTTTGATTTTTCACTCCTGGGTGCCCACCTCTAGGTTCCTATTTTTTTCGACACCTAGAAAGAAGTTTTAAATTAAAAATTCAAAACAAATAACTCTCCAAAAAGCCACACCTTTGTTTTGCTTTTCTTGCTTTTTTTTTTGGCTTTTTCAATTATTCACCATTATCTCCAAATTCAAATTGGGTCAAATTTTAAAAGAAATTTTGAAATTGTATTTACAAACAATTTCATTGCATTTCCACACACACAAAATTCTAATTTCATAAATAATATGAAATTCCACACCAAAAATGAAATAAAACCAACTCGAACCTCCTTTTTGATGATGCAAGATTGTGCAAGGCCATGGATGCTCCTGCATCAGACACCCATGGTAATTGAAAGTGATCATATCACTTCTCCAATGGATATCCAAGACGAGTAATCTCAGCCTCAGATAACCATGTTGCATCCTCCATTGGTCTCCCAAACCACTTCACAAGATACTCCCAGTACTGCTTCTTCCTCTAGTGCTCCTTTTTACTCTTCTATCAAGAATTGACTCTATCTTTTCTTGATCAGATTTTGGTAAGACTTCTTGTTGCTGCCCCTTTGCTGCACCTTCACCATTTTCACTCTCATAGAACATGGTTAGATCAGAAACATTAAAAATTGGAGAAATATTAAGCTCACTAGGCAATTGAACTTCATAGGCATTACCAGAGTCATGTCTTTTCAACACCTTGCACGGTCCAACCTTCTTCATTTTCAGCTTGTTGTAAGTGCCAACTGGAAATATCTCCTTCCTCAAGTGCACCATCACATCATCCCCAATCTGAAACTCCTTATGCCTCCTCTTCTTATCAGCACTTGCTTTGTATGAAATGTTCATTTTGCTGATATGTTTTCTCACCTCTTCGTGCAAGCCCTTCATGTGTTCTACAAAGTCCTCTGCATCTGCACTCTTCTTCACACTTTTATCAATATTATTTAAATCTGAAACACCTATGGGGCTGCTTCCATAAACAATTTGAAAAGGAGATTTACCTGTGCTTCTATTGATTGAGTTGTTATTGGAAAACTTCGCTTGAGGTATGACCAAATCCCATGCCTTCGGTTTCTCTCCAACTAAACACCTTAGCAAATTTCCCAAACTCCTATTCACCACCTCTGTTTGACCATCAGTTTGAGGGTGGTAAGCTGAGAAAAACTTCAAATCAGTATTGAGCTTCTTCCACAAATTCCTCCAAAATTATCCCACAAACTTTGTATCCCTGTCAGAAACAATGCGCCTTGGGAGCCCATGAAGTCTCACTACCTCCTTGAAAAATAAATCTGCAACATTCACCACATCATTAGTTTTATGATAAGGAATAAAGTGTACCATTTTAGAAAACCTATCAACCACAACAAAGATGGAATCATTCCCTCTTTTTGTCCTTGGCAAACCAAGCACAAAATCCATACTTATGTCCTCCCATGGCCTCTTTGGAATAGGTAGTGGCTGATATAAACCTGTGTTTTGACTCACTCCTTTTGCTACTTGAAAAACCCCACAATTTTGTACATACTTTCTCACCTCTTGTTGCATTTGAGGCCAATAATACTTCTCACCTACAAGTGCCAATGTCTTATCCATGCCAAAATGCCCTGCAAGTCCACCATTATATTTTTCTTTGATTAGATTCAACCTCAATGAACTTCTTGGAATATATAATTGATTACCTTTGAATAGCATGCCATCTTGAATGAGATAGTCTAACCACTTTGTCCTATCAACTGAAATAGGACTTTTACAAACTCTCCATGCCTCTCCAAAATCAGGATCCTCTTCATACAAATCTTTCAACTTTTCAAACCCAACTACCTCAACCTGCATCTCAATCAACAAGTTTTGCCTTCTACTCAAAGCATCCACAACCCGGTTAGATTTCCCACTTCTATGCTTCAAAACAAAAATATAAGATTGCAATAACTCAACCCATTTCATATGTCTTTGACTAAGCTTACCTTGGCTGCCCAAATATTGTAATACTTGGTGATCGATATATAAAACAAATTCCTTAGCCAACAAATAGTGTCTCCACTTTTTCAAAGCTTGCACAATAGCATAAAATTCTCGATCATAAATTGAATACTTCTTTTTAACATCATTTAATTTCTCACTAAAGTAAGCAATGGGTTTACCTTCTTGGCTCAAAACAACTCCAATAACACTACCACTTGCATCACAATCAACTTGGAATACCTTGTTAAAATCTGGAAGTACTAAAACCGGTTGCTCAGTGATTTTTTCCTTTAACACATTAAAACTCTTTGCTACCCCTGAAGTCCATTTGAAATCCCTCTTATCTCCTCTCATGGTTTTAGTTAGTGGGGCACATATGCTACTAAATCCTCTTATGAACTTTCTATAGAAACTAGCTAAACCATGAAATGATCTCACCTCAATCATTGTTTTTGGTGTAGGCCACTCCAAGATTGCTTTCACCTTTTCTGGGTCCATCTTGATACCTTCACTTGACACCACAAAACCCAAGTATACTAATTCCTTCTTCACAAAGCTGCACTTCTTAAGGTTAATCAACAACTTTTCATCTCTAAGCTTTTCAAAAACAAGTCTAATATGCACCAAATGCTCCTCAAGAGTCTTGCTAAAAATCAAAATATCATGTAAATACACAATCACAAATCTGCCCAAGAAATTTTTCAACACTTCATTCATTAACCTCATACGTACTAGGTGCATTAGTTAGCCCAAATGACATGACCAACCACTCATACAAACCTTCTTTTGTCTTGAATGTTGTTTTCTACTCATCTCCCTCATGTATATCTTTATCTGGTGATTCCCACTCTTCAAGTCAATTTTGGTGAAGTATTCTGCTCCACTCAAGCAATCAATGATATCATCCATATGAGGTAATGGAAATCTGTATTTGATAGTAATCTTGTTTATTGCTCTTGAATCTATGCACATCCTCCATTCTCCTCCTTTCTTTGGTGACAAAACATTAGTCACTGCACATGGGCTTAAACTCTCTCTTATCAAGCCTTTCTTTAAAAAATCAACTTGTCTATTTACCTCTTCAGTCTCTATAGGTGAAATTCTATAGGCTGCCTTGTTTGGAAAACTTTTCCCTAGTATCAAATCAATTTGATGATCGATTTCTCTCTCTGGTGGGAGTCCTTCAAGCACATTATCTGAAACAATCATCTTGAACTCTTCCAGCAAATCAACAACCTCTACAAGAACTTCATCTACAACTTCATTGGTAATTTTAGGAATAACAACAAAACAAAATTTCTCATGCTTCACACCTTCAAGAAATCTTCTTGCATCAACTAAACAAACTCTAGCATTACCACAAACTTGAACATTTTCCTCCTTCAAAGGTTTCAACTTATGCTTCACTCCATCTTTCACAATTGTGTAGGTGTTAGCACACCCATCATGTATGGCTTTTTGGTCATATTGCCATGGTCTTCCAAGCAAAATGTGACAAGCATCCATAGGGATGATATCACAAAGAATTTCATCACTGTAGTTTCCAACCTTGAACTTCACATTGCACTTCTCACTCACAAGTAACTTTTGAGTGTCTTGCACCTAAGCTATTCGATATGGTTTAGGATGTTTTCTTCTTTCAAGATTCAAATTCTTCACCATCTCTTCGAACATAAGATTGTCTGTGCTTCCACTATCCACAATAATGTTGCATACTCTTCCTTCACATTTACACCTTGTTTTGAACAACTTTTTCCTTTGTATTGGTTCACTGTCATCATTAAGTCCAGTGCTCTCCTTGTCATCAAAACTTCTCCTTCTTCTGCATCTTCAGATTTGAGGAAGGTGCCTCTTCCTCTTCATTGACATTTGCTGCCCTTCCTTGATGTTCTTTCCTTCTTCTTGGTTTCTCTTCGGTGTGAGGGAAATCATATGCCTGGTGTCCCTCTTCTCCACATTTGAAGCAATTGACTCTGAATGGGCCTCCACCAAAGCCACGTCTTCTACCTCTACCTCTAAAATTTTGTCCTCTTGAACTTTGTCCTTCATCATACTTCGCTGCCCTACTGCTGCCCTCTTCATTTTTGTATCCCTTTTGCTGATTTTCTTCACTCTTGTAGGTTCTTCCACCCACCTTGACTCCACATCCTTTTCCTTTTTGCTTGTTTTCAAACTTCTTGTTTAACCTCGATCTTCAATTTTTAAGGCTGTTTGATAGGCATCCTCCATGGTTAAAACTCTAATAAGTGCCATTTCTTCTTGAATGCTTGACCTTAATCCACTGATATACTTTGCAACTTTCTCCTTTGTCACCTCTGAATGACCGGTTCTTATAAGAATTTTATGAAATTCTTCTGTGTACTCTTTAACTATTTTGCTGCCCTGTTTTAGACCTTGCATTCTTTTAAGCAAATCTATTTCATAGTCTACCTGCATAAATTTCCTTTTAAGCTTCTCCACCATTTTATCCCATTTGGTAATCTTTTCTTTTCCTTTTCTCCCCCTTTCTAATTGAATCTCTCTCGACCATATGGAGGCATGTCCTTTCAACCTTGTTTTTGCATATCTTACTTTGTTTGGGTCCTCTATCTCTTCAAATTCAAAATACTCCTCCATCAATTCAACCAATCTATTAATTCTTCTGGGTTTAGGATTCCATTTTTGGTCTATTTCCCATTTTTGTTAAAGCTTTCAACAGTGGGTCATTTGTAACTGCTGCAATTTCTTCTCTTTGCTTAGTTTCTAAACTAGCATTCTCTCTAGTTTCTTCTTCATCTTCTTCATCTTCACTTCTTGGATCTTTCATTCTTGCAAAGCCTCTCCTTATCTCATTTTGCAAATTTTCAACTTGTCTTCTCAAAGCTCTAAAGTCATCATTCCTCACAAAATCCTCTCCTCTTCCTCTTCCTCTTCCTCTTCCTCTTGCAAACATGGCTGCACACCTACAACTCACAATCACTGGTGCAAGCTGCCTCTCTTCGGCGGTCTGCTCACACTCTCAGAATCTTCCTTGCTCTGATACCACTAATGTATGTCAGGTAAATTAATTAAAATTTATCTCACATAAATTCTCAAATTTCTCACACAACTTTTGAATTAAATTCAACTCCAAGAGACTTACAATTCTCTGTAACTTACACAACTGAGTTGCAACTTGCAACCAGCCAAACTTTTCATTCAAAATACTGGAAAATCACATCAAAATTACATTCAACCTCATGGGTTGGGGCTGCTACATGCCCATTAAAATGAATACCAAAAATCAAAAGATGAAAAGAAATTTCACACACAAATCCAAGGTTGTAGTGCAACCTTCATAGCTGCAATTCACACACAACTATTACAACAACCTCTGAGCGTTGTGGGCTTTTCACATGCCCAGGAAATGCAATAAATCTGAAAAAAAAAGAAAAGATTGTCTCCAACAATC
Organism: Sequoia sempervirens; assembly: GCA_007258455.2. Lineage (NCBI taxonomy): Eukaryota > Viridiplantae > Streptophyta > Pinopsida > Cupressales > Cupressaceae > Sequoia > Sequoia sempervirens. The sequence continues at coordinate 8,189 of VDFB02025002.1, forward strand.
CAAGGTTGCTCCATAACCTTTCTCCTGCAAACAAATCAATCTCACAACAACCCAGTTACAAACTTCATCTCTGCAACTCCAGGAATCTTCAACACATTTGCACACCACCAAAAATCTGCAATAACACCTTTTTGCAGCCAACCTCTGGTATGCTATGCCCCTGGTCTCTCCCTTCTTCTCTTTCTGGAAAGACTTAGATGCAAAATGAATGAATTTTCTTTTTTTCCCCAACTCTGAAATTTCATTTGCACCCCAAATTTTATCAATTTGGGATGAATTTCATTAAGTTTCAGCCACTCCTTCCAAGTGCAACGATTTTTCCAGCAAATTTGACCAAATTTCTATTAAAAATCATTAAAATATTCATTAAAAACAAATAACAACTTCCCCACTCCCATGATTCTAGTGCTTTGATTGAGATTCTGCTTTTTACTAATGAAAGCAAGTCTTTGATTTTTCACTCCTGGGTGCCCATCTCTGGGTTCCTATTTTTTAGGACACTTAGAAAGAAGTTCTAAATTAAAAATTCAAAACAAACAACTCTCCAGAAAGCCACACCTTTGTTTTGCTTTTCTTGCTTTTTTTGGCTTTTTCAATTATTCACCACTATCTCCAAATTCAAATTGGGTCAAATTTTAAAAGAAATTTTGAAATTGCATTTACAAAGAATTTCATTGCATTTCGACACACACAAAATTTGAATTTCATAAATAATATGAAATTCCACACCAAAAATGAAACAAAACCAACTCAAACGTCCTTTTTGGTGATGCAAGATTGTGCAAGGCCATGGATGCTCCTCCATAAAAAATTTACCCTTTATCTTAAAATTTTGTTTACTTATAAACTTAATTTACTATAAAGATCACCTACTCTAAATAAACTAGTACAAGTTATTACCAACTATGTGGGAGGATGTACATATAGACATACATATATAATTTAAACAATTATGAAGAACCCACGGTCTGCTGTTATCTACAACCACAGCACGTTATAATAAAGATTTCACACACTATAAAGTGGAATGAAGAGACAAAAGCAGTGAAAGGATAGATGTGACAAGATCACCTACAAACAAACATAAGAGGTTCGCAACCAAAGAATAACAAAAAAAAAACAACACAGTAAAGAAGGAAAGGGGCGTGCAAGCTGAAGAAATTGACTTAGCGAATGAAGGCAACAAAGGATTTCCTGTTTCAAAGCTTTTACTTAATACGGTGGGATCTTAACCGGTCGCCATAGTGAATGGTTAGCAATTGCACCAGGTTTGTAACCTATGGCGAATATGTCAAGGTGCCACGCTGCACAAAGTTTATCTCCAAGATTGTTGCAAGAGAAATTGTTTTGAGAAATGTGAGCCATTCCCAACATTTTAATCAGGTACATTGTTCTTGTGGAGAATTTAGGTGATGCTAAATGAAACAGTCTGAAAATAACTTATGCTAAAATGATGTGCACCGTATTAAATATCCAATAATGATGAAGAGACTTCCACCAGGCATAACAAAAAATGTATGCAAAATTGTGGAAGCTGGGCAAGACGCAAGAATTGTTCTATGATGGTCATATAAGGTGTACACATTATATATTATTTATGATGATAGACACTTAACTACGAAGGGTGAAGAATAAAACCTAAATGTGTGCATCAACAGGATTTTGCCTCTAATTTTCATTTTAATGACATACTCTAAAAACATCGTGGCAGCCTTATTTTCAGACTACAGCTCGCCAAAAGAATCAGGGAGGTTATTTAAACTTTTACACCCTTCTATGTTCGAGTGCTGCAACGACGATAGATTGACAGAAAAAAAATCGAGCAGGTTATTTAAACTTTTAAACTTCCTATTATGGTCAAGTGCCACAGCTGAGACAGGCTGACAAAAGAATCAGAGCGATTATTTAAACCTCTACAACATTCTATTTTCAAGTATTGCAGACGTGACAGGTTGCCAACAGAATCAGGAGGACTATCTATACCTCTACAGTCTTCTATGTTCAAGTGTTGCTGCTGTGACAGATTGCGAATGGTATCAGGGAGATTATTTAAATTTATACACCCTCCACAGTCTAAACACTGCCACAACAATAGGCACAAAATGGCTTTGCAAAATGTGGACGAAATGACAAGGCACATGAACTGTTCACAGAATGCCTCTAAGAAATGTGATCCGCACAGAATGGATTTGTTAAAAAAAAAACCTTTGAAATTTTTAAGCAAATGCAACTTGCGGGTGTAAAGCCCGACTCCACAACCATTACTAGCTTACTCCTTGCCTATGTTCAAGAGGGGTCTTTAAAACTGTGCACCGCCATCCATCAAAGCTTAATTTAAAGAGAGAAAACAAGGCAGATGAAATCACATTAACAAAGTTGTGCTATCCTTGGAAGACATGCAAGCTACAACAAAAGGTATTAATAGGGTAAAAGATTATCGTTACGTTAAAACCCAAATGTGCGCATTATCAGGATCTTGGCAGTAATTTTCATTTTAATAAACATACTTTAAACCATCGTAGAAAACTTACTTACCAATTGCAGCTCGCCAAATTGGAGAAGTGAAGGGTCCATACCAGGGAGGAAGAGTTTGGAGGAGCGAGAACCATCTGATGTCACCACTGCAACTATTTTTCAATCATCAAATCTACCTTCCAGCATCCAATCTGCCTTTCCCATTTTGTTTTTGGTTTTGTTTCCTCCAGATTCGGCATGAATGCGGACGTTGAAACATTCTGTATATGTCCTCCTCTCCTTTTTTCTCCAATCTGCCTTTTTCCGTTTTCTTTTGTTTTGAGCCAAATATGTGCTGGCGGTGTGCTCTGCTTGACACACTTTGTACTCATCAGGAACACTCGTCGAATCCGCAAAGGTTGTACTCCTCTCCCCACCTCCTGCGGTAGCCAAGTTTCTCCATCTAATGACAATGAATGCCACGTCTATGCCTTCCCTTTACAACTACTCTTCTGCAACATTTATGAATTCCCATTTCCTTGGTAGATATGCCTCCCAGATCCCCGCAATTAATTTTCCCTTCATTCCCTCATAAAAATCCAAGTATATCTAAATTTATTGCTTCCTTTTATCACTGACAATCTTGCGAATGAGATCGCTGGACCTGTCCATAAGAATCTTGAAATTTATGACTTGGTAGGTAGTAACATATTATTCCCCCAATAGTGTTTAAGTCACATATTGCTAATTATAAGGTTTCAATCTCTCTATTTATTTATTTTGTATATTAACATCACTAGCTTTATCGATAATAATGTTTTCTTGTATGAATGCTAATATTATTCATTAATGACATTATTCTATTTTTCTACCAAAATAAAACTATTATTAATTAATCACTAGACAATAATGATATGTTTACTTAGTTGAAATTTAATGTAGCAAGAGACTTTTCTCATTAGACAATCTTCATACTTACACTTTGATAATTTTATTTAATGTCATTTGATGTATTACTTGATTATTGAATTCTTAAATTTGGAAATATATAGGAGAGGGAAAATTTACTTAGAAGGAGCTTAAGTTGTAATTATATTTTGATTCAAAGAAGGAGATAAAATTTAAATCATTATTATTTTTTATATGAGCTTAAGTCAATGCTTCATTCTATGTTTGTGAAAGGGTGATGTTGTTTGAGGAGATCAACAATATCATTAGCCTAAAACTAAAATGTTGTAACTCTCCTTCCTCCATTAAATTGATTACTATTCCAATCTAAGCATATGCAGAATGTTATATATATATATATATATATATATATAATATCATTGATCCAATGATTACACGATGAAGAAGGCATATTCTCCTTCTTCAATAGATTGATGACTACAGGTACCATTCTTTTAAATCCATTTCTTGATTCCCATTGCCTAATATGATTATTTACCAAGTTATAAATAGGTACCATTCTTTTAAATCCATTTCTTGATTCCCATTGCCTAATATGATTATTTACCAAGTTATAAATAGGTACCCATAATAAATAATTAGGATTTAATTTAAAAGGGATTACGGTCATGCATAAAAACATATAAAAGAATTATAAAAGCCATAACAATATTAATATATAGAATGACCTTTATCTAAGTATGTCATGATTAATTGATATATAAATTGTCAAATTGTGATGTATGATTATTAAGCACAATTCACGTTCAACTCAACAAGCTTTATTCTACTAGCATCACAAGTAGCATTTTGTGCAACTTATATTACCCTATTTCTCAAACAAAATTGAGTACTTCCTTTGATGCTAACCCAATGATAAGGACATGGCTCATTAATGGTAACACACAAGAGTTGTAACTAGAGCACCTAAGGTTGGACCTTACATAATTCCTCGTGGGCTTGTCTTTGATGGCCTTGCCTACGCATATAATTTGCAAAGGAATTGTAGTTCAACGACTTTGAGTTTGGACTAACTCTTATTTGGTTGGTCAACCAGAGAGATGGTTACTACTAGGTTAGAAAAAGTGATTCAACCTCATTCATTCTCATAACATAATAACACTTGATAAAGAAAACAATTTCATTGGAGGACTCTTAAATCAATAGGACCCTTGATTATAGGATTAAACATATCCCCTGTGTCACTAGTCCATACTAAACAATATAAATACAATAGTTTGAGGTTAAATATTAAGGCTAGACCTAGATGACACACACAAATATCATGGACCATTGGAATGATTTCCCTCAATTTAGCTTGACTCAGTGCTTGAAAGCTGCCAAAAGAACCCACACATTTCAAATCAGTTTATAATGGTCAAAGAATACCCTTAATAGATATTCCTTTGTATTTAATAAGATAGAACAAGGTAGTAAAATAAATTACATTGTAGAATCCAATTTTAATAACTCAAGACAAAAAGTAAGCATTTACATCATATTATAAAATCTCACAACAATTACAATAAAACAAACATATAACCATAAATTGACTAGAGTTGTAAATATTTCACTCCCCTCCTTAATGAATAATTTAAGGTTTAAGTTATCAAACAATAGCTATAAATTCCCTATAAATATGATATCATCATGCAAAGCCATTGATATAAGAAAAAATTATTGACTAATCATGTTATGCATATTGAGAGATAATAACTACCAAATAACATGATCCAAAATAATTTATAATCTTTATAGCAATACTTGTAATATATTACAAAAAGAACACCTAAACACGATCTTAAGGAAATGATAACTATGTGACCTTTTGAACAAGTTTAAACATGCAGCTTTAATAATTCTTATTCATGAAAATTATTCTGAATCAAAGTGATAACTAATGTAATCTCAATCCTTAAAAAAAATATATTCCTTTAACTTGAATATTTACGCATATTTATTGTTCTACATATTGGATGAGGCTTAGTGATGCATTTTAAAACCTATCCTCATCTACTAAGGAATATAATAATTATTCTTAACAAATACTAGAACCCACAAATTATAGAACCCAAATACTAGAACAAATACTAGTATGACATTATGTTTGGAATAGTTGTAAGGAATGTTTTGAAAAGGAAAAAATAGGTTTTACAGGGACCTGAAACCACGAAGTTCAAACAAACAAAAGATAAACATAAAAAGTACCAACAACCGACCAGCTGTCCCAAAAAGGAAACGACAGCAACAAAAGACAGCAGGGTCCAAAAAAAGGACCACCCAAAAAAACCAGAAAACCAAACACCAAGTTACTCCAAATTATTCAGTAACTCCTCAGCTTCTTTTTCAACATTCTGCATATCCTGTAACCCCTGCCTAAGGATTTGAACCGTGTGTGAAGAAGTCGGGGTTTTCCTTTTTATGTTTGCTCTGGTACGAGTCAAAATACCTTCACCGGCCGATTTGCTGCCGCCTCTGTTCACATCCAAATCCACCACCAGCGAACCCTTTTGACTTTTTTCAAGCTTTTCCACCATCGCATTTATGATGATTGTATTATGCCTTGCGATTTTGTGGTTGTTTGCAACAGTGGCCCTTATGTTTTGTCCAATCTTGAACATATTACATTCAATACTTGTCAATCTATCCTCCTGTAGTTGCTGTCTTTTCCTCGGTAAAGGAATTTCCTGTTCCTCACTAACTCTTCTGTCCCAACTGATCTTCTGCTCCAGTTCCATAACCTTATTATTGAGAACAGTAATACGGCCTTTCAAATCACAAACTTCTTTCTGGGTCCATTTGAGAACGGTAAAAAGACCCTCTGTACTTTTTTCCGCAACACTAACCATTTCCTCAGGCTTGAGCATTTTCAGGACAGAATTAATTTCATCCTGAATAGGGGTTTCAAAATGGTCATTCCCAACTTGTCCAGAAACAGGGGCACTAGGGGCCGAATCCTTACTAACCAAGGGCTTCTCAGAGATGATCTCCATAGAATTTCCAGAGTACGAAACAAGTTTCATAACAGGGTTACCTTTAAAACCAGGGGACAAACCCGGAGTGGGGCACCCAGGAGACGGCTGGGGGTTAAGACAATGCAGAGGAGCCAGATCCGGACTAGGGTCCTCAGGCAGCGGATGTCGTATAGGATAAGACAACGGGGCAGGAACTTTTAGATTTTTCCGACCGGACAAAGACAGGGGAGCAAAGGTATCAAGGCCAACAGGAGCACAAGCAGGGGGGGCCCGGGGCTCAATTTCCTTACTACTTTCAGTTTCCTCATCATCCAACTCTTCAATATCTATAGTTTTAGGCAGTGCAGGAAGATTTTGAAAATGCTCAAAAATGAGCCTAACAAGACCAGGGTGGATAATAGCATTCCTCCTAGGGTTTCTTTCCACATCATCGAGACAATTCTTCAAAGAGGAAAATAAGTAGAAAGGCAGAGATATACGAACCTTATGACGGAAATGATTCAAAATGGCAAAGTGGTAACCATAGGCTCTGGTAAAGCGTCCATCAACCGTAATATATTCCATGATGACTCTTAAAACTTTCTGCCAAATAGATTTTATGGACTCCACATCAAAGTAACTGTTAGCAACCTTGACCATCTTCACTTTCTCCTTGTCTTTTTTGGGAAACTTGATAACCGCTTCATCAGAGAAACGTCGATCACGGTAGAATTTAACACCCTCAGTCGAGAGACCTGTTATTTCACCAATTAAGTCCTCACTCAGCTTAACATTCCTTCCAAACAACACGATCTCTCCATTTTTCCAATTTTTGACAAAATAGTCCAGCATCTCTTCATCCGTACCATGGAGCTTTTCCATATAAGGGACTAAACCTCCCTTTTCAATTCTTTCCCATGCTTTAGTATTCTTTCTATGCTCCTGGAAATTGCTCGGCTCCACGCGTTTCCTTTCTCCACCCATAGTCAGCCCACTGTAATACCACTCAGAACGGTTGCTTTGGGTCCCGTTTAGGCAATTTCTGTCGAACACCCAGAAAGCGTGCCGCAGACTCTTCTTGAAAAAGAAAGTGACGTCGGTCCCATCAAATCTAATGAAATCGATGTACTGGATCTTTATCCATTTCATCATGACTAAGATTGCCTTCTCTCCCATGCACTGAATCATAATAAATTAGCGCTTTCACTTCATTATGGAGGTTGTCATTCTTCCTCCACGTGTTCTCCCCACCTTTCTTAACCCCTTCGTTGGCGAAGAAATCCGCCACCATATTGGCTTCTCTATAGGCGTGTGACACTTTCACTTTTTCAAATTTCCTTAATAAAGCTTGCGTGTCTTCGATCCACTTTTTGATGGTCCACGAGGGGGGGTAAGTCCAAGAATACAATTTATTATATTCAAAGAATCGCCCTCCAACCACAGATTTTTTGTGTTGATCTTGACGGCTAGGCTGACAGCATGAAAAGCCCCAACAGCTTCCGCCACATGGTTAGTTTGAATTCCAATGTCCACAGCAAAAGCCGCAATAAAAGCCCCAGTGTTGTCCCTTAAAACACCCCCACTACCAGCTTTACCTGGGTTACCTTTGGCCGCACCATCAAAGTTGGCCTTAATCCAACCCAATGGCGGCATAGACCAGATAGCATTATCTCTCCCACAAACTCCAGATTTAAGAGTTTTTGTCCCACTTAAATTTGTATTCCACTTTTCGGCTGTAGCAGCATCAAAGGGAGACCAAATAGCTTTCTCAAACATTTTTCCAGGAATTAAAGATAAAATTTCCTTTATTGCTCTTACAATTTTAGCATACACGTCCCCTTCCTTCATCTCTTTATCCCTGAAAACTCTATTGTTCCTTTCTTTCCAAATATTCCAAGAAACAAATGGAAAAATGAAAGACCATAGCTTTCTCACAAACGGATTTTTTGAAGGAGCTTTCCATTGAATGAAGAAATCTTCAACAGAAGCAGGGAAGACCCACACCATCTCAAGAAGCCCCAATAATTTATCCCAAATATTCAACACATAAGGGCAATGGAGAAAAAGATGATTAACAGTCTCAGCTTCATTCCTGCACATAAAACACCTATTTGGTAATTGAATTCCTCTTTTTCCAAGATTGTCCAAAGTGAGGATCTTATTCTGTAGCATTATCCAGTAGAAAATGTTAATTTTCGGGGTCAAATGATTAATCCAAGCCTTGGCCCAAAAAGGAGGAAGCTCCCTCGGACTGTCTAACAAAGAAGTGGCAGAGGCAACTGAAAATATACCAGACGGGTTATCTAACCAAACAGCAAGATCCCCCACCTGGTGTTGAGCTGGTCTAAGGGCTCTGAAAGCCGACTGAATAGGACCCAGATCCGGACTGATGGTCATCAAATCAACCCAACCTCCATTCCTCCAGTAATCCTTAACCAAGACTCCAAATTCCTTTTTGCAATCATTCATCCATTTACTATAATTCTCTATGCTAATTAAAGGATCTTTAAATAGCCATCTATCTTCCCAGAATCTGACTAAATTTCCATTTCCAATCAACCATCCAGTTCCCATTTCTAAAAGCTTTCTTCCTTTACCCATATCATTCCAACACACAGACCCACAAGGTAAAGAAGAAGAGTTTAAAATTTCATTTAAAGACTCATAGTTATTGAAATATTTTGCTTTTAAGGTATCATGCCATTCTCCATTTAATGTAAGAGTTCTCCAAAGTTGTTTAGCAAGAAGGGACACATTTAAAACTTTAATTTTCCTTAAACCCAAGCCCCCCCTTGATTTGGGTCTACAGACCAAATCCCAACCAACAAGTGGCATTCTCCTTTTGTCCTCAACTCCAGACCATAGAAACCTTTTCTGAATTTTTTCAACGGCCTCAACATATTTGGCAGGGATTTTAAAAATACTGAGAGCATAAGTAGGAAGATTTTGCAAAGAAGCCTTTAGGAGCTGGACTTTTCCAGCTTGACTAAGAATAGTTGTAAGGAATGTTGGTGTCAATACGCTTGGAAATAAATGTCTTCTTTACTTGCCAAAATTATATTTCAACCCATACGGATTGAAATAAATAGTTTTATTTAAGCAAGAATGGAAGTCTTTAAAATATATTCTTGTAGTATGGGGTTTAATTAATAAGCCTAGCCAATCTTGGTTGTGTGCATTCTAGTGAGAATATTTATGTAATCATTCAAATATAAGTTATCTAAACTAATATAAAATCAATGTTCCCTTAAAGTATTTATCTTCATAGGTTAATTTGAAGATAATTCAATCAAACAAACACTTTACAATTATGAGTTTGCTAATCGCAGTGAAAATGGGAAGCATTAAAACTGCCATAACTTCCACAATACTAAACCAAATTATAAAGTTCAATATGATCTGAAAAGGGGAAACAATGAGGGATAAAACCTAGAAAAACTTTTCCATAAACCCCAACCAATCAAGAGCATTTTTTTTTGCAAGATAACTCACTAAATTGCTATAACATGTTGATCACAACAAAATATGAAAACATTAAAATATACATAAATTTTGCATTATCTGAGAAATTTTAAAAAGTTAAATATGTTCTAAAAAGGGTAAATTACGAAGAATAAAACCCTGAAAAAATGTTTATGAGATTCTTAAACATATACGAGCAGTGGTGAAGTATTATTAATAGTTCTACAGATATTGACAGTGATGTAAATACATACTTTGTAACTAAATTTGTTTGATAATCATTTTGTGGCAAGAAAATTTGGGATATATTGTATTGTGGTTCCTTTAGTTTTCTCCCATTTGGTTAACCATTACTTGGCTTTCCCTGTTGCCTATGACTATTGGGTGTTTTATATTCATGCAGACAGTGAGATAGGCAAGGCAATACTGAAAGTTGCAAATCTGATAATATACCTTTTGCAACAATTGCATGAGATCTGTTTGTTATTAGAAAACAATTGATACTCTTAGAACTCTTTATTTTGTCTTCATAAATAATTTATGATGCAATTTTTTTTTTTTAATTGAATTTGGGTGATTAAAATAAATCTACTGTACAAACTTCCCATTATAACAAAAATTGATTTCTTTACCTCAAATTTGAAAAGGAAAATTTAAATTTAAACAAGTAACTATTTTCACCCCATTTAGAGGAATTATATATATTATAGAAAATGTATATTATATATTAATTGTGCTAATATATACTTAACTACGTAGGGTTACGAATGTCAGAATGCTAAAACCTAAACGTGTTCATTACTAGGATCTTGGTAGTATTTTCATTTTATAAGTGTCCATTACCATTATTAGGATCTTGGCAGTAATTTTTATTTTAATAAACATACTTCCAAACCCTCATCAAAGCCTTATTCTCTTTAGGCTGCAATGCGCCAAATTGGAGATGTGAAAGGTCAATACTAGCAAGAAAGAGTTTGGAGGACTCGAAACCAAAAGCTTGGAGGAGTTGAAACCAAAAGCATCAGGAACAGGGCATGTGAAATGTTTAACAAAATTCCTCAAAGAATTGTGGTCTCATAGAATGCAAGAATAGCAAGATATGCACAAAATGGATTTGTTTAAAGGGTTTTATGGAATTTCAAGCAATTGCAATTGATAGCTGTAAAGCCAAATTCCATAACCTTTTTTCAACATCCCCACTGCCTATGCCAAAATAGGAGCTTTGCAACATGATATGAACATTCAAAATATGCATAAAATGGATTTGTTGAAGAGCTTTAGAAACTTTCAAGCAAATAGAATTAGTGGGTGTAAAGCCAAAAATGAACCTGATATCAACATTCTATATATTATGAAATCTCTACAGTTAATCACTCTTCGACATGGTATAACATTAAAATCACTTTTGATAATTATTTAAGTGTGAAAGCATTAAAAAGATAGACAACAAAGGAATGTTTACACATATTTGTTTTTACAACAAAGAGTTAAATTGGTACATACGAATTTAAAAGGGCAGACTTCAACACTAATATATCCATTCTAGGTAAAAATGAAATCAATTAATTTACATCTTCTGTCAGATTCTATTTCACAAAAGCTTAACATTCCTTTCATATCAAATGCTCTTAAAAGGTCATTTTGAAAATTTTAAATAAAGGTTAGATATTCACTAAAATAGTGGTTTAGATAAATATAGGTTTCTCAAACAAAAAAACAAACATAACCACTGCAGACATGGCCATCGATTCACCTTAAGTCTTTGCACATTTGTGTCATGGAGGTTCAAATTCCACAAGCTTTCAAAATGCACTCTGCCTACTACAAAATAGGGTATGGACACTCATCGAATGCTCTTTTTTTTTCCTCAAAGAAAACTAGCTTTTTTTTTCCCCCCTCCAGAATTAGACGGGTATTCATTTATTAAGAAGGCTTTTGAAACTTTCAAGAAAATGTAGTTGGAAAGTGTAACTCTAAGCTCCACTACCTCCCAACATCCTCCCTCCTTTTCCAAAATGTGGATGCATGAACCTAACACATGAGTTGTTTTCCAGAATGTCTCTAAGAAAAGTCATCTCAGGGAATGCCATCATTGCAGGGTATGTTCCTTGAGGATTTTTTTTTCATTCATTTATTTACTATCCTATAAGGAAACTTTCGTATGCTCTATCACAATCCATCAACCCCGATTGAGGTTTCTAGTGATATGTTGATTAAGGTTTCCAAAGTGAATTATTAATAATAATTATAGTAAATTAATCATATTATCATCATTATATCCATTTTCCACTTAGAATTTTAATTATAGAATAGGGATATAAAGTGAGTCAAATTAAATGACATTCTATTTTATTTTATTTTTTTTATTAAAGACTCATTTTAACTTATCAATCCAGAAGAAAGTATATAAATTTAAGTTTTACTAAGAGATTCAACATGACCACTCTAAGGTGTTGGATCACTTCTCCACTAGGTTGGATTACAAATTAAGACAAATGGGACAACTTCAAAAATTGGAATCCTTAAACCATATATATTTGATTCTATATTTGAAATGAAATAATATAGTCTTATTTTAACACTGCATACATAAATTCATTAAATTCCCATGGGAAAATTTCCAAAGATTAAGACTTGACATCCTTTACTTAACTTGTTTCAATTTTTATTTTTCAAACCATAATACTTGATATCTACAAATCATAGTATTTTATTGGTCCCAAGATTCTCTTTAGTGTGATATTATAAGAATACTTATTGATATTATCTATTTTTGTTCATTTAGGATTAACATATAACCCAAATTCAAGCTTAATATAGTCCCAATTATATATATTTGGGAATAATATTTTATGAATAGTCTAATGTGTTCATAAACCATATTATCATATGAACAATTAAATTTTAAATAAAGTTTATAATAGTATCACAATTTCTTTAACATAATAAATATAAATCATTACCTCTAATTCAAGTGTTTAAGAACTAAGTCATGTTCCAAATTACATACCCATACATTAGATTTCATTATCTTGTGTCCCCTTTTACATCATAATGATTTAGTATATGGACATTGGATCTAACTCTCCTCATCATGTTAGTTCATAAATTCCTTTCCTAATTTTACCATGCATAAATATTCTTATTCAAATTACCACTTGGAACTAAAATCAAGTTAAATTAATGTTTATCAAAACACAATTGAAATCTATACACCTAATCAAATTATGCTAATAAAGAGGGCATGCACAACCTTAAATCTATCTTAGAATTATTTTGTTGGAACCATAATTGGGTCTAAGCCCCTTGTGCTCGTAATTGTAAGAATAACACGAAAGGTTCAATCACAACCTCCATTTAAACTGACATGTTCAGATGCCACCAAAATTATATGAATATCTATGAAACATAATGCATTAGAGCACAACCCTAATTGAAAATAGGATAAGGAATAAGGAAGTAGCTTGACACTTCAACTAAATTGATTATGATTAATTGAAAATAGTACTTGATTTCCTACTCTTAAAACATATTATTTTGTAGTAAGGAAACAAAGTAAGGATAGTACTTACCTCATCCATACAAAGATTGATCCCACCATCTCAATTGCTTCATGTTGACGTCTCACATTACACTCACATTCTCGAGGAAACCTCCAAAAGTTTGACTATATCATCAACTCTTTATTTCATCCCTCTTAGGATCTCTCAAAATTACTTTCCAAGAATCAAGAAATATTATATGCAAGACAAGGAAACATTAAAATTCTCCTGCACGCTAGCTACTATTGTTAGTACAACATATCAAGCATAACAAAAGCAACATGAACTTACTCGTATATCATTTATTTACATATTTTGATAACATTACAAATCATGACTAAGTAGTAAATCATGCATAACCATTCTTATTTGTATAATGTTATGTATGAAATCTATACTTACTAGGGCCATTATCACCATGCAAGTAACATAATACAAAATATTCCATAAAATATATATGAACACTATGTCATAAGTACATTGTTACCAAATCATAAAAGTCATCTAGATGCATTTATAAGGAATGACCAAGTGGCCTTACACAACAGGTCCTTGCGAAATTCCCCACAATTGTCTGGCTCTGTTCTCACCCTATCACCACCCATATCGCCACTCTGCACACTGAAAAACTAGGAAACTTATGAGAGAAAAAGGTTAGAATTTTTGAGAAAGTGAGAGGTAGCCCAATCACTAATGTTTTTAAACCAACTTAGAATGCCTTGGGAAATCAAGACCGTGTACAGGACACATGCTTGAAGAGTCAAATCCAAAAAGGCAATCTTCGTGATCTCATTAATGAAAATCTTCAAACACTTGCTGCTAGGTATGCATAAAATGATGAAATTAGTAGGTTTGCCATCCACTTTGCCTTTGCACAAGTTCCAATGAAAGTTGGCCGCAAAGCCAAATTTAGAATTCCCTAAAGTCCTTCCTTTTATCAATAGAAGCTGTAGCACCCCTCCACTTTTGGCCCCTTCGTAACGTGCAAGTGAGTTGTTTATTTGTGATTTGTGAGATCTTGTTGGCCTTTTTGTTGTACCTTTTTGCCATGTGTTGTTATATCAACCTTTGCAATCCATGTTCTTGTACTTTCATTTTGACTTCCAGTAAGTTTATATTGTCCTTATGCTTTGATTATTTGGTGAAATATGTTTCTAACTAAAATAATAGGGTAAATCCAAAACATCAAGTGTATCTATTTTGTTCTCATTAATAAATTTTGTGAAATAATTTAATATTTATTAGATTTATTTAATTAAATATGTGCATACGGTGTTTTCAAATTTCATCCCATATCTAGATAACATTCAACCTTATCCAAAAGAGTTTTTTTTTGAATATTTATGTAGTAGGAATTTCTATATTCATTATTTGTGACCAATTGTTCTTCTTCATTCAAAATTATTCTCTCACCGATATTGCCTACACAAACCTCATTCTTAGAAGTGAACAAAAGATTTATAGAAGATAAATTTATTACTATGTAGTTGTTTATTTAATAATCAATTAAATAAAAGACAAGTAATATATATATATATATATATATATATATATATATATATAATAAATAAAACATATTAAATTTTCTTTTAGATCTGCACGTACCCTTGCATCTATCCCACACCTGGCTTCAAGGCTTTTCCCTCTAGGTTCCCCGTGTCTTGTCTTAGCATCCTCGCTATGTCAAGGAGTTCACGTGTCTTTCAAAGCTATTGAGATTCTGCATGCTTTTCTTTGGAAGGCGTAACACTTGATGAGCGGAAGAAAAACAATTCATGCGCAGGTCTCACATGTCAGGTCTCCCATACCCATCTACGGGGAAAGGATCATGAAGGAACGAATGGAGGAATTTGGGTCGAGTGCGCCTCATGTTGTGCAGAATCTGAGGTAAGTTTTCTTGCTCTTACATCGCTTGAAAGTTCCTAAAGCCTTACCTTTAAACCCATTTTCGTATGCATATCCTGCACCGATTGCATTCTAGGAGTCCGCAGTTCTGTGAGGCATACTGGAAAACAACTCACATGCCTTGTCTTTTGCATACTATCACAGCCGCAACACTTGAAAATAAAAGACTGTAGAGGCGTAAATAGCCTTCCTGAGTCCGTTGGCAACCTGTCACTTTTGCAGTACTCAAAAATAGAATGTTGTAGAGGTTTAATTAATCGTCCTGATTTCATTGTCAACCTGACCCAACCGCTAAATGAGTACGCAACATCAGTATACTTTGGAGCTAACCCCAGTCGCATTTTCAGGGCCTTTATCCTTAACACCCACAGCGTCAGCAAGGAGCGATGAATAATTCTGTGTTTTGGAGTTACCAGTCTGCCACTGCAAATGCTGAAACCCAAGCGATACATAAAATCCATTTTGTGCATATCCTGCAATCATTGCATTCCTTGAGATCACATTTCTTTGAGGTATTATTTTAAGCAGTTGCTGCTCTGTCTACGCTACGGGCATGAAGGTCAACCCTGCACTCCTAATGAACAATTTTATATGTAATGCAATGAGGGTGGCGAATGTGTGAGGTATGTGCAGCCCTCATTCATCAAACCTTCATTTTGCACGCACCTAGCACACACGTAAAGCCTACAGTGTTAGGATGTCTCAGAGTGCTTCATTTATTTTAAGATTTTGAGAGCTTCCATGCAAAATCCATCTTGTACGCCTTCTGCAATTGTTGCATTTCATTCCATGAGAATACATCTTCTGAGGCATTCTGTCAGACGTTTCACATGCCTTTACTATTCTTGCACATTTTTCATATTGGTCTTCAGCGCAAATTTCCATAACGCAAGCCTATTTTTTTTTAGATTGCTTCCTTAAGAATCACCAGCGCTCTCCTCAAGAATGTTGTCCCTGTTAAAATTATGGAAATAGTTCATATCTCTCCGAACAAATTCTCCAGTGTGCTCATGGCTCGGATGCGCCCTGTTGTATGCAAAAGAGCAATTACCATATTATGGCCTTCAACCCATCTTCGCTGATCACCCTTTGAAATTCCCTCTAACTCTCATCAATCTTCTTACTATCTGAACTTTTCAATGCTCTGATAGGATAGATAACCTCCTGAGAAAAGTCCTTGGTGAACTGTCTCGCCTATATGTTAGAATTCCATTTATTTGAAGTATATGCTAAGTGTAGGTATTATAAAATAATTTGTTATATTGTGTTATAATGTGGGCAGAAGTCCGATTATAATATATTATATATATTTAAAAATGTGTAAAGGTAAATAGATGTATATATTTAATTAATGAAACAATCATTTAACACATTTAAAGTTGCAATATAGTGATCATATCTTAATATTTTAAGTTGCAATATGCTTATTTATATATGTACTTAGATGATGTTGGTAATAGAATAAAAGAATAATATAAGCGATATGATTATTTGGTCGCGTGAAGGAATTTATAGGGAAGGAGTATATTATCTTTAATCTTTTCCTATTATATGGAGAGAGGTGGCTAAAATTAGTTATAATGTCATACAAATTATTGATCTAATATTGTTAAATAACTCTAATTATTTTAAATGATTTTTTTTGTAAATTGATGAAACTTAAGATGTAATTGATTATTTAATGTTCTCTTTTTAAGAATGTTACTTTAATGCATTAGTGGATGTAATGGGTCAGCATAAATGTGTATTGAGTTAATTACTAATATATTAAATAGAATGTAATTGATGGTCGTCATTCCTTAGGAATAATACCTTACATGTATCGTGCATTTAAGGGATATTAGCAAATAAGATAGAGTTAATGCTTTAGAAAAGACTAGGGGTTACTTAGTAAAACAACTCTTTTATTCAAGTGAATAATTGAAAAGGAATACATAAAAGAAATTTATATAAAAATAATTATATGCATGCATTTGTGTGTTATTGATAGTTATGTGATGGTTCAACATTTACGAGTTAATGATGAAAATAGGGTAAGGGGAATTGATTTAATTATACCTAGGGCATGGTCAAGCAAAATGTATTCTATTATAATGATTTCCTAATCATAGTATAAGGTTATGCAGGTCTAGTTCAATGGGTTGACTATCTATATATATGTATATGAAGATGTAGGTTGTATTAGGGTTAAAAGTAATATGTTTTTGTTTAGTTGTATATAAAATCTCTCTCTATATATATATGTCCATAAGTATATAACATGCTATATTTTGTTATATAATGAAATAAAATGTTATTTAAACTAAGAAATTTGATTGGAAAGCTATAATTAAACAATTAGTTAACTTAAAATTAAAGGAATTGGTTTTTACAAATTTAGGTAGTTGAGAAATTTAGAGGAACTCTAGAATGTTATTTACTAAGGAATTTCTGAATGAAAGGTTTACCTAAAGTTATGTTGTTGGTTTGATAGTTTTGTAAATGGATAGTTATATATGAAATAGTTAAGATAGAATAAAGGAAATGTGGAGTTTGCATGTTATATTTTGATTAAAATTTAATTGAAGTGAATACACATGCTATATTTGAACTAAATTTATTATAGGTTATATTTTAAATCTTAATTAATTTGAAGTAAGCAGAAGTATTGGTTAGGAATTTTAAACCAAACATCTGATGTTCTGCATACTATAGGTTTCCAAGTGCTTATTTAGATATCATGATGGAGATACTTTTAAGTGGATTATTTAATTATTTATTTCGCTATCTTTAATAAGATTGGATTAGGTTCACATTTAAATGAATGGGTATTTATAATCGTCTTTGAACATGTTTAGATAGTTATTTTTTTTATATTCCGAGTGCTCATTGGAATTGATTTCTTATACATGCTAGTGGCTCTAGGATTGATCATATTTCCCCGTGTTTTATTTCTCTATTGAGGTAATATTTATGTATAGTCATGTTTTAGATGAGTTGGGAACCCGTAAATAGTCACTTCCTCTTTGATAAGATTATGGGTGATAGGTTGTTAGACTTCCAGAAGTGATGGGGCACCTGTTGTGTGTTGGATTTTCTCACGGTTAGACCTTTGTGTTCCATTGATCGTGTTCCTTTTTCTTGAGCCCTCGTGGGTGTACCTTGTTCCATGATTTTTCCCTGTCTTTAGTTATGACTTTGAGCGAGATGGTTCATGCCTCACACATGTTTTCATTTTGTGGCTTTTATGTTTGGTACACCCTTGCTGTTGCGAGTCCCATTTCAAGTATTGTTGGGAAGAGTTCCTAAAAAATGTTGTTGTACTTGTTGTTTTATTATGATGTTGAATTAGCCTTGTCTGTTTGACCTTGTTTGGATGTGGATCCTTTCTTGTCATCTCCTAGCACGGGGGGTGGGCCTTCGGGTCCACATGGTTGGGTGGAATGTGCTATGCACCCCATTGGGTCCCCTGTTTGTGTTCATGTTGCAGAAGCGGACACAGAGTTACCAGAGCTTCTCTTGGTGGAAGATTGATCTTTGTTTTGTACCATAATCTTCAATGATGTATTATTCTAGTACCTCATGTACCCTTCCCATCGATGTATGGAAATAATTTTGTAATTGTACTATTGTATCCATGATGTGTTGTATCTGTGGAAATATGCTCCACAATTGTACTATTGATCTATGAGTTGAATTGTAATAGAATGATGTACAATTTTCCTCTCTATTGTTTATGGATGTTTGGATGTTATCATTATGTAACATTGGTTGGTTTAATCGCTTTCGTTTGACAAAAGTGTATGAATCATAATGGCTGTTTCGTGTACCCCAGAGGATGTGAATGACTTTGTAAATGTATAATTTATTTTCATGTAATGAATGTACAAATTAATCTTATGCAATGTTTCCATTTCAAAAATAAAAAAAATATAAAAAAATAAAAAATTGTGTGGTGTTTGGTTGTCCTTTGGGGTTCACACGGCGGGGCATTATAGAAGCATTTTAGCGGAGTTGATAGGCCAAATCAAAAGCTTAACATCATAATTATTTGTCACATCAAATTTGAATTCAAAAATCTTCAAGGATATGTGAATATGCTAAGACAAGAACCCAAAAAAAGATTGCGTAAGGCTTGACCCAAATTAGCCATAACTTCAATGTACTCCCCATTACTCCTCATAATTAGCTCTTTAATTTTGATTTCCACCCCATAATTCAAATTTTGCCACTTGTTTGCCACCTCAGCAATCTAACCCATCCACAACACCCAATAGACAAGAATGTGGACCCCTAGAAGGCCATAGCAATCACATAATTAAATAATGTTGTTTTATTTAATTAATATCAGATTTAGGGTTTTTAGAACTTTATTAAATAAATGAAATTTATTTAATTTTTCAAAAATGATGAAAAAGTGAATTAATTAAATAATGTTGTATTATTCAATTAATAGAAGAAATTAGGGTTTTTTTGGATGTTGTTTGATGTTGTGTGATGTTTTGGGATGTTGTAGGATGTTGTGCAATGTTTTTGAGATGTTGCGAGATGTTTTTGAGATGTTGCGGGATGTTTCTGAGATGTGGGATGTTTTCGAGATGTTGCAAGATATTTTCGAGATATTTCAGGACGTTGCGGGATGTTTTCAAGATGTTGCGGGATGTTTTTGAGATGTTGCAGGATATTTCCAAGATGTTTCAGGATGTTGCGAGATGTTTTAGGATGTTGTTCGATGTTGTTTAGGGTGTGTGATCAGTGTTAGGTCAATTTTACATGTCTACAAATTTTTTAATTAATCCACTATTTTATCACTAATTTTCCCCTTTCATCCCACCCATGTTACGTATAGAATCTGGCCGATCGACTATCCAAACCCCACTGGGGGGGTGGGAGGCTATAGAGTTACCCCAACCCCACCATCCAAAGGCCCCAACCCCACCACCGGGAGGGGGGGGGGTGCGAGGCCAACCCTATTGCCACCCACCCACCCCTGGGCAAGTATGGTCGATGGGTAAGGCAATATGGTCGATGAGCAAAGATTTGGTGGGTTACTCTGGTCGGTGGGAGGGAATTATAGTTGGTTGGTGGGAGGAGACATTGGGTGTCGCCCCAACCTATTCGCCTCCTAGTTGAATAATTTTAAAATTATTTAATTAGGCTCATCTAATATTTCTTCTAATCCCATATAATTAAATAATTATCTCACCATCTAATATTTTTCCTCTAATGGAATATTCTTTTTTAAAGAATGGCATATTCCTATCCTCCATAATTAAATAATTTCTAATTATTTAATTATCCTAATTTCCCTCAAAATATCTTGACTCCACTTGTTTCAACCATTTCTAACCCTTGATCTTTAAATCTAATCTCCACCCTTGATTTTAAAATATCCTAACCATTTTTCTAAAATGGTGGAGATGTTTTGAGTTCTAACTAATCACATCCTTCAATCTTCCTTGATTCACTCTCATTTGTGGGTGTTGATGATCTCAACCCTTCTTTTTGGGCATTGAATCTCAATATTGACCCTTGATTTAATTTCCTAAAATCTATAAAATCACCTTCCATCCTTCACATTTATCACCTAAAATTTTCATAGCTAAGTCATGTCAATTTGATTCTTGAGTTGAGAGTATTTATAATAGTATCTAGGTAATCTTTGCATCACATTCAATCAAGCTTTTGCTAGCAATCATGGAGGATTCAAGTGTTTGAGCAATCCAAAACTGGATACAACACCAAGCTCTCCAACAATGGGATGGTGAGATTGTTCTTGTTTTTTATTTTAATTATGTTATGTTTGATTATGCTAACATTAGGGCTTGATTTCATGGCTTTATTTACAATTGGATCTCATTGGTAAGTGGGTTTTGATCTCTTGTTTTGAGTTATTTGATTGAATTATTGATTGTTTATCCCCTTCCACTTTTACCCCTTTGAAACATCGAAAAAGAGGATCACCCAAATGGGGATTCAAAAAATGGATGAACCTAATTTTGCTTATGTTGTATGTTTCACTCAATTATGAGGGGTAAAATGCATAAATAACAATAAAAATCAATCCTAACTATTATAATAGCGATAAGGAAGGTTTTAAGATGCTGAAATGATGTACACCTTTTTGAAAAAGTGTTGTTTCAGGGGTCATTGAGTACTCATTCACCCAGTGGTGAATGGGTCCCTCCTAGGGTTCTAGAAAAGTGATTTATGGGTTATGTTCTTCAATGTTTGCACTCCCAGCTCCCAGGTGATCAACTCCCGAAAGTCAAAAATAAATTTTGTAGCTTGGTTTTCATGATCTTGCAAGATGGATGGAAACTTTTTCAACTTTTCAATCTTGAAAACTTTGCAACTTTTGTTCTCCACTTGATCTTCAACCTAAAACCTGCAATCACACATCAAGAGAGAAGAAAAATTGTTGATTGTAAGGGAATAGGGGTTTTCCTTGGTCAAACCCCGTTTAGGTAAACCTTATGATGAAATAATAAAACATGAACATGAAACATTAAACATAAAACATGAAACAATGATACCTTGGATGAAGTCTTGGAATGCAAATCAACAATCTAACATTAAGTGGCTATGAGGAATGTAGATCTTGATCTTGAATTAGATGCAGATAATTGCTTGTAAATGGATCTTCAATGCTATATAAACACATAAGCTCAGCAACATGCATGATGCACTATGCCTTTGACATGATGAAATGGCCTTTGATTGCTGCAATAAAACATTGATAATATGCTCTTGAATGCCTTTGAAATTTTCTTGAAGTGCTCTCTTGATCATAAATTTTCTATAATTCTTGAATACTTAAATGCTTAGATCTTCTAGGATGAAACTATGTGAATTAACCTTATATTTATACTAAACTTAAGATTTAATCCAAAAATTCAAATAACATAAGCCGACATCAGATTTGGGATTCAAAATCATTAAAATCCTACCATAAATAAGTTCAAAAAGGGGTGTCCTTAGTTAAGGAGGACCCATTCACTACCTTAGGCGAATGTGTCCTAGCACAGTTAACTAGGACCAAGTTTCAGGGAGGTGAAATAACATGTAAAAAGGGGGGTCCTAAGACATAGTGAGGACCCATTCACTAGGTGGTGAATGGGTCCTAGGTCATTATCCTAGGACTCAAACCCCTCAAAATTAAGTGTTATGAAATATTATTAATGTGTGTTAGGATTTATCCTTCAGAAAATGCAATAAATAAGGCTTGGATTTGAATTTAAGGGGCCAATTAAGCTCTAATTAACCTCAATTAATTAATAAATCCCTAGATTAGTGTGAAATTGTAAGAAAACACTTTACAACACCCTAAATAAGGCACAATTAAGTCCATTTCATCATTACTTACTTATTCCCAAACTAAGTGTGAAAAAAGGTTACTTTTTTCAATGCTACATTTTACCCCCACTTTAGTGAGAGTTTTCTTCCATGATAAACTCACACTAAAGTAGACATTCAAGACACTTATGTATGTAGCAAGGATGAAGATACATAGCCATACCCTATCAAAGAAGAAGAAAAAAACAAAGGATCAAGCTTCGATTGCTCCAACACGATGTGGAATGCGGTTGTTTGTCTGTAACAATGATCAAGCTTTGATAGTCTGTCCAACATGATGTGGAGAAGGTCTAGGCTATTTGTTTGTAACATGCATGCTCACTCTGGGGTAGTGGAACCTTAGGCCATCCACTAGGTGAGTTATCCCAACGAGGTGGAAAATGAGAGAATCATATTTTCCTCCCATACCATACCAAAGTTATCCTCCTAACAACTTCGATAAGGCACCATAATGCTATGCTTTTGAATGTTTTGTCTATAGGTTTTAGTTAAAGGGGATTTTGATTTGTTCATGTAAGGTCTTCTTCTTAGGGAACACCATGCCTAATGTCTCCAAGTGAGGACAAGTCAAGAACATCAGATCACCACGTGTGGGATGCCTCTTCGCATCATGCCACTAAGGGAAATCGTACGCTTAGAAATATCACACTCTTGGAGGACATCAAACCCAATGACACCACCAAGAAAATGACACATCACAAGAAGAAAGAAAATAATGCCATGAAATATGCAAATTTTTGAAAGATATCATCGATGTATGCCCCCACTTTAAAGTGGTTGCTAACACCATTGCTATGAGAAACTACTTTAAAGTAGCCAATGTTTTCTCCTAAGACATGAGAGCTTTCCTTGGAAAACCCTATGCCAAGTCATATGTTTTTGAAATAAAGCTATACCATGAGCAAGGACGGAGGGGTTTCCCCCAAGAATACATAAGGGACCTATGGATTCAGGGTCGATATTTCTTTGCTACAATGTTGTTTAAGAGCTCGAAACTGTCATCATTCCCCAAATACTCATAGAATTGGAAGAATGGCACAAAGAGAGCGAAAACAAAGAAAATGCCTTTCGGGTCAACATGGAAGAGACCTAAATGTCTTGACACCTTGCATCATCCACAAAAGGAAAACAAAAGAAAAGAAAAAAAAATATAAATGTTTACGACATAGAGAAGAATGTAGGTACATATAGAGGAATAAAAAAGAGAGAGTGATACATCAAACGAAACAGTACGGGGGATCACATTATGCACAAGCAATCACATAAAAGAACATGAAAAATAAAAAAAAGAAAAATACTAGTAAGGCACATGTGAGTCAACCTATAGTAGGTCGTTTGCATCCCAATATCGATCGGTATATACGAAAGGCATAAAACTAGACAGAGGGACAATGACAAGTGTCGAACTAGGGGAAGTACCAAGTTCAACACTCTTTTTTAGGATATTTATCATTTAATCTCATCGAAGAGGAGAACAATATGTTT
The DNA here is from genome assembly GCA_007258455.2 of Sequoia sempervirens. NCBI lineage: Eukaryota > Viridiplantae > Streptophyta > Pinopsida > Cupressales > Cupressaceae > Sequoia > Sequoia sempervirens. The sequence continues at coordinate 32,274 of VDFB02025002.1, forward strand.
AATTCATTATGCACTTGTTCATCAATCTTATCAATTTCAATGTCATCATCTAGATTAATCACAACAAGAGGTCGAATGATAATGTGTCTAGAAGGTTCTTGTTTATGTTGCGGTGAAGGTGTAAAATCATTATGCATTGCTTTAGGTAAGTTAGGATTTTGATTTTCTATGTTGCTCTTTTCTTCTTTAGCTTGTAACATATGAGCAATAGCACAATGTCTAAGCCTACGCTCTCTAGCATTCTGATTTCGTTTCAATCTATTGTCAATTTGTGTTTGTGTAGGAGCGGGTTTGTCAACTATAGGTTTCTTCTCTTCCTTGGGAGGAATGGAAGAAATAAGAGTAGGTTGTTCAACCACTTTCTCTTTAGCTTTGTAAACTTGTTTAATTTTAGGAGGCACAATGAGGTTGTTTTGGTTATCTTGTGGTCTCTTGTAGGAAATCGCAGGAGGTTTTGTCATAGGATGCTCTTTGATGGTTGGAAGGAATTTCAGCTCAATCATTGTTTCAGCAAGGATAGGAGACTCAATCACAGGTTGAGGCATGTTTCTAAGGGATAATTTTTCTATACATTTTTCCTCAAGAAAATTTGATAGGATTTAGAAAAGAAGTCTTCTTGAGGTCTAATAGGTTCAATAGACTCGGGCCAAAAGAAATGTAATGAAAAGTTTCTGTGGGAAGACGTAGGATTAAACCCATTATGATGCATAGTAAAGATATCATTTCCAAAGGGAAACTTTAAACATTTATGCACAATCGAGGGGACAAAATTCATGGATTGAAGCCATGGATAGCCTAACTTCACATGAAATCGGTCTGATTGCGGGATGATGGCCGTGAATGAGACATTTAATGTTTTCAAACCAACTTTCAAAGAAAGATCTATCGAGCCCATCATAGGACAAGGAAAATAATTACGTGTCTTGATCCATACTTTTAGTTTGTTGTATGTATCTTAATAGATTTCATGCACAAATAGAAATTCTTCAATTATCACATTCTCTATACAGATGGGATCAAATAATATCCCATTAGTAGGCTTGTCATTGATTCTTCTAGCTATGTAAAGAGGACCATTGGGTGCATGTTTGATTATGTCTTTTTGTGAAAAAGAAATATCAAGAGGCATTTTAGTTGAGCCCTTATGAGGTTTAGCTTTAATAAAGTTGACCAAGGCATGAATGTTATTATTCTCTTGTTTGTTTAAGTTCTTATTTAGGAAGCAACTAAGGCTATTGACAATTTGTGTTCCATTTCCCATTTTAAGCATTTTCCTTAGATTTTGTAAAGTAGGAATCATACTAATGTCCATGCTTTTAGTAAGGATAAAGTATTGTAATTTTTCTATGTTTTCATCTAATCTTTTTATGTATTCTCGCAAGAGATGGACATCATGCACATCAGTGGAATTCATGGGAAATGAAGTATGCAAACTATGATCCACAGGGGGTTGATTATCAACACTATTAGAAAGAGAGATAGAAAACCCAATATCCACGAGTGAGATATCATGGGATGAAATGAGCCTTGAACTATGTCTTACAATAGTATTGCTAATAGGACACCAAGTTGTAAAGATCATACAAGTTTTACAAACTTAGTGTGTAAACCCAAAATGGAAAGAGGCAATGCAATGGCCTAGAATGAATGCACTTTTTAGATTTTCAGACTTAGAATGAGGTAATTTATTGATTATACTATGCAATAGACTGAAAATGAAATGTTGTAAATACAATTTCAAATTTTGACAATGCATTAAATGAAGAAAATTAAGCTAGATCTAATGAAATTAATGAAACAAAAAACTAGAAGACTGAAATAGAGATGTAACAACAACAACAAACAAAACATAAAATAGAAGATTTCAGATTCCAAAAACTCAAATCAACACCTAATCAGGGACTTATTCTCCCTAGGGAAAATGGGTCTTGGGTTAGGGTTTTTGAACTAATTTTTGTTGATTTTTAGGTTTTTGTCAATGAGTTTTAGAATCAAGTCTGTAATAGTAAGTTTCAAGTTCAATTTTCTATAAATGCAATATGAAATGCAAGTTAAAAATGTGATAAAATGTATGCTCTGGTGATCGGTATTTAGGAGGGTTGTTTCCTAGGGAGCATATTAAACACCATTTGGGTTTTGATGAAATTTATGAGGCAATTAGGCTCCCATTGCAATATAGAAATGATAGTATTCTCTTGAAGGATTTAAGGAAGAATTGCAGGTGTATTTGTGTAACCATGGATTTTGACATCAAGGAAAAGTACTATGCAATCTCATTCCTTCACGAGCACACCCCCCATCCTCCCAAGAAACCCTTTTCTGTTGAACTGGAAGTTGGTGCTTGGCTGTCTGCGCCAGTCGATGAGAAAGTAGATGGTGCCAGGTCAAAATGTTGCTGAATTTGTTGTTGGTGTGCATTAGGAAATTATAGCTAGGGTTCACATTGTTCAAGCGGAGCTGAAAGATAAGGAGCCGATAGTTGGCATTTGCATGTTCTTGGTTATTTTGTATCTCTGGTAGCTAGTAGAAGGTTTTATGTTAAGATAGTAGAAAATTGCAAACTCTTATGGAATTTTTGCCTAATTTCTACAGATACAGATGTAATACTTTATTATATAATATATAGGCTTCCAAGCCTTCTATTAAAAAAAAAAGTGATAAAATGATGAATTAAAAGACCTAGTTTTATATGCAATTTTGTTTTGATTTTCAAATACAAATTTATATGATCTAAATGATATACAAGATGACTGATGTTTTTTTGTAATTTTTTCAAATTTAAAGAATGCAAACAATGCAATTCTAAAAACCCAGATGAGATGGAAATTTGAATGCAAAGACACCTTAAATGAGATCTAATTCAATGCAAATGAATGCAAGATCCAATTTAAGATGAAAAGAAAGACTCCCTGGTGCAGGGGCACCAAATCAACTCATGTAAATAAGGTCTTAAACTTGGTTTTAGGTTTATTTTTGGTAGTTTGAGTCTTATTTTGTGGAATAAATTCATAATAGACCATTTGAAATGTAACTAGGGTCATGTGGGGTCCATCTTACAAAAGTTGTCAAAGTGCAAAATGAAAAATGCAAATGTGGGAATCTCAACGGTCAAGAAGTTCAAACATTAGTTAGTCAGTTGGATCAATCTTTTTTGGTGTGTAAAGGTTTAAAAAGGCCTCACAAAATTCAAGGCAAAGGTTGGAGTGTTGTATTGAAGATTGAAACAACAATAAAACATTGTTTTCACTGTAATTTCTGAAAACTTGCTGCTACATGCTACAATATGGTTCCATACTAAGTGTAATTGTTCTAAAATGCTTTGAATCCTATATGGGCATGAACTAAGAATACTTTGGATTTTTTTTATTGAATTTCACAAAGTTTCAAGCTTTTTAACAATGGATTGGGAACCCTGTTTTAGAGGGTTTGAAGGTGTAAAATGGGAAATTAGGCCATTCCACCCAGTGAATCTTGTAATAACTTGGTGGAATGGCATAATTAGACGTAGATTTTGTTTCATGTGGTTTCTAAGATCAGGGAAGGTAGTTTTCTAAATTTAAGATGATGCCCTAGTTGGTAGTTTCATGTGTTTTGGCCTAATTTGGTGGCTAGAGGTTGGGAATGGTTGGGAAAATCTTGGGCAGTGCTTTGTGAAGGTTGGATGAGCATGTGCAGACCTATTGGGATGAGTTTGTAGCATTGGTTTGTAGAGAGGAGACTTGGAGACTATAGTTTTAATAAACCCTCTTGAAACTAGTCTAAACAAGGGTTTTGTGTGTTGATGCATTAGAGAGTGTTTTGTTGACCAAAAGCTGGTGATTCAAAACTTTTTCAACCTGATAAAGGTCCTGCAATGGAGTTTTGGGGTTGGAAGAGTGATTAGTTTGGTGATGCTTTGTAAAACAGGGCTAATTGAGCCACTGTCCAGCGTACAAGTCAATTTTAAGAGGTGATGGTCTAAAACAAGTATAGGTACAAATATGATATGTTAAAGGAGAGGAAAATGGGTATCTAAAATGATGTCTGGTTTGTGGGTATTCATTGTATTTTGAAAGATATGGAAAAAAATATTTGTTTGTAATGCTACAAGGAGAATAGGAAAACATTGTGAAAAGATGCTAAGTTAGGGTTTTAAGGGCATAAAGGTTGATTGAATCTGATCTCATTGTGATTGTTTGAAATTTTTCCTCTGTACTCTACATCAATTGGTATTAGAGCATAGGTGTTAGATCTTTTGAAGGTGAAAATTTGAAAGTTGAAGGACAAGATGCCTCCTAAAGGTAGTGCAGTACTTGCAAGAGAGATTAAATTGTTAAAGGAGTTACAAGAAGCAATCTTAGCCAAATTTACAACATTAGAGACAAAGCAAAGAAGAGGAAAGGCCATTGAAGAGGAAAGTGATCGAGAGGAAGAAGAAGAGGGTGAGGATGCAAACCCTCCAAGTGGAAGAGTCCAAGGTGATGATTTGGATCTTGATGAGAGAAGGATGGTGAAAATGCTCAAGGATGTTAGGGGAGATGATTCTGATGAGAAAATAGATGTGCCAATATATAATAGAAAGTTAGATGCTGAAGAGGTATTAGATTGGATAGATGCACTGAATAATTACTTTGAGAGTACAAGGAGGTTGTTGATGATCAAAAGGTAAAGTTTGCTAAGACTAAGTTGAAAGGTCATGCTTTGACATGGTGGAATTATGTACAAGAGGAAAGAGTGAAGAAGCGGAAAGAAAAAATTAGTTCATAGGATAGGATGGTGTCAAAGATCAAGAGTCAATTCTTTCCAAGAGATCATGCAATTCAGACATTCAAGAAGTTGCAAAGCTTAAAGTAGAAGGATAAGTATTCCATGGAATACATTAAAGAATTTCATAAATTAAGTATTAGTGCTAGTCATGTTGAAAATGAAGATGAAAAGATAGCAAGGTATATGTGTGGGTTGAGATTTCAAATTCAAGATGAATTGAGTTTGGCTACTCTAAGGATAGTTGAAGAATGTTTTTAGTTGGCTACTAGGGCATAAGAGAAACTAAAAAGAAGGAAAGAAAGACAAGGAAGAGGCAGAGGCAACACTTGTAGAGGAAGATGTACAATGCAGACTTATGAAGATCAAGAAGATACAAGTAAACAAAAAGACCAAGGTTTTGATCAAAGAGGTGGATTCAGAGGTTTTAGAGGAAGGTGTGGTGGAGGTAGAAGTTCAATCATTTTCAGGAAGGTGTTATCATTGTAATCAGTTTGGGCATCAAGTATGGAAGTGTCCAGAGAAACAAGGTTCTACCTCAAGTGGTGGTGATAAATGAGTTCAATTAGTGCAAGAGGATGATTGTGAAAATGTCAATTCTCCTAATCAGCTTGCTACTCCAGAGGTGGGAGAATCCTTAATGGCGAGAAGAACACTACTTAAAGCATCCAAGGAGAAAGCATCAACACAAAGGAGGACACTTTTCAAGACCACTTGTAAATGCAATGGAAAGATATGTAAAGTAGTAATAGACTTTGGAAGCACTAATAATATGGTGTCAAATGAAATAGTTGATAAACTAAAGTTAGAAAAGATTCCTCATGAAACACCCTACAAAGTGTCTTGGTTGAATGATGATCTATCTATTTTGGTTAATGAACAAGCTTTGGTTGAGTTTAACATTGATGGATACAAGGACAAAATACTTTGTGATGTGTTGCCTATAGATTGTTGCCATTTGTTGCTTGGAAGACCATGGCAGTTTGATCGACATGCAATTTATGATGGTAGAAATAATACTTATTAGATTGAAAAGGATGGAAACACTTTTACTTTGAATCTATTACAAGAAGATGTTAAGGAACAAACCAAGACAACTAAGGTGATTATGTTAGGTAAGAAAGAGTTTGTGAAGCTTGAGGAAGACAAACATGAGGAGATTGCAGCCACTTCAAGGCTTGATGATGTTGGGACAGTAGATGGAAGAAAAGATGGTGTGTTGAAGTCAAAAATAGATGAAGAGAAGGTCAAGGATGAATTACTTGTGAAGACTCAAGATGGGTTAGAGAAGCATGATGAGATCATGATAGGAACAATGCTTTGTTCTGTGGTTTCAAAAGAAGTTAGTGGGTAGTCATATTCTATCACTACAAAGGTTTATGAACCTGATAAAATAGTGATACTTGGGGAAAAGAAACTAAAGGAAAGGATGAAAGCAAAAGGTGAAGTGAGAAAGGGTGTTTGGGAAGAAAAAATGAGTGAGTTCAAGTATGCTTCAAAGGTAAAGAAGAAAGTAGTCCAAGACAAAGTTGGCAGAGGTAAGTTTGTAAGTGTTCAAGCAAATTTAGCATCAGTATCTGATAAAGGAAAGATAAGAGAGCATACAATAGGTCAGCTTGTGAAGATGAAACCAAATCTAGGTGGCAACAATTTCACAAGTACAGGGAATGATGTAACTCTACAATACCTAGTTTAATGGAAAGGCTTACCAGGTGAAGGAGCATTTGAGGATCAAGAAGGTGAAATGATCAAGCATGATCTAATGCAATACAGTCCTCAAAGGTACTTGAGATCTTTTTCTAGCTGGTTGTATGGTGCAGGGGCACCAAATCAACTCATAATAAGGTCTTAAACTTGGTTTTAGGTTGAATTTTGGTATTTTGAGTCTTATTTTGTGGAATAAGGTCATAATAGACCATTTGAAATGTAACTAGGGTCATTTTAGGTCCATCTTACAAAAGTTGTCAAAGTGCAAAATGAAAAATGCAAAAGTGGGAATCCCAATGGTCAAGAAGTTCAAACATTAGTTAGAGTTAGTTGGATCAGTTTTTTTTTGGTGTGTAAGGGTTTAAAAAGGCCTCACACAATTTGAGGCAAAGGTTGGAGTGTTGTATTGAAGATTGCAACATCAATAAAACATTGTTTTCACCATAATTTCTGAAAATCTGCTGCTACAGGCTACAATACAATTTCGTACTGAGTGTACCTTTTCTAAAATGCTTTGAATTCTATGTGGGTATGAAATAGGAATACTTTGTCTTTTGTTTGATTGAATTTCATAAAGTTTTAAGCTTTTTATAGCCTTTTTACTGACAACGGGTTGGGAACCTTGTTTTAGATGATTTGAAGGTGTAAAATGGGAAATTAGTCCACTCCACTTGGTGAATCTTGTAATAACTTGGTGGAATGGAATAATTAGATGTAGGATGTTGTTTCATGTGGTTTCTAAGAGCAAGGAAGGCAGTTTTCTAAATTTAAGATGATGCCCTAGTTGATAGTTTCATATGTTTTGTCCTAATTTGGTGGCTAGAGGTTGGGAATGGTTGGGAAACTCTTGGGAAGTGTTTTGTGAAGGTTGGATGAGCATTTGTAAACCTATTGGGATGATTTTGTAGCTTTGGTTTGTAGAGAGGAGACTTGGAGACTATAGTTTCAATAAACCCTCTTGAAACTAGTCTAAACAAGGGTTTTGTGCGTTGATGCATTAGAGAGTGTTTTGTTGACCTAAAGCTGGTGATTTAGAGATTTTTCAACCTGATAAAGGTCTTGCAATGAAGTTTTGGGGTTGGAAGAGTGATTAGTTTTAATTGAGCCATTGTCCAGTGTACCAGTCAATTTTAAGAGGTGATGATCTGAAACAAGTATAGATACAAATTTGATATGTTAAAATAGAGGAAAATGGGTATATCTAAAATGATGTTTGGTTTGTAGGTATTCATTGTATTTTGAAAGATATGGACAAAAATCTCTGTTTGCAATGCTACAAGGAGAATAGGAAAGAATTGTGAAAAGATGCTAAGCTAGGGTTTTAAGGGCAGAAAGGTTGATTGAATCTGATCTAATTGTGATTGTTTGAAATTTTTCCTCCATGCTCTACATCACTCCCAAAATCAGAAAATTACAATGTTCAATATGTCAGGTTCACAAAAATGAAACATCAAAAAAGAGGTTCACCCAAATGGTGATTCACAAAATGGATGAACCTAATTTTGCTTATGTTGTATGTTTCACTCTATTATGAGGGGTAAAATTTTATCTGTGGAATGGGGAAAAAAATTGAAAGATTATGTTGAAATAGTAGAACCTGTAAAGGTAAAGTCATATTGAAGGATTTTTTTTGCTCAAATGTATTTAGATTCACCAAAAGTCTATCCTTCAGAAGGAACTAGAGAAGATATTTTCTTATTTTTCAGATAGATTGGATAGATTATTTTGGTCCCCTACTAAAGATGGAAACTATACAGTGAAAGAGGGATATAAGTCAATTATTGCAAGCTCACTCCAGTCTCAACTGCATAGAGCTTTTTCATTTTGTTGGAATTCAATGACACTCCCTAAGGTAGGGAGCTTTGCATGTATTTCTCTTAAACAATGCATTTTGACTAGTGACAGATTACAAAAATTGGGCTTTGCATAACCTTTTAAGTGTGTATTATGCCAAGAGTTTTTTAAAAATGTAGATCATTTGATTGTTAATTGTAATTTAGCCCAAGAATGTTGGAGTTTTATGAGGTCAAAATTACATATTTATTTCCCACACCTAATTCTTTATGGGATCTCTTTTCAAGTTGGCCCATCCTATATAAAAAATCTTTATATGCTTGCATTTGGAAAGTAATTCCATCAATAGTTATCTGGTGTATATGGTGGGAACGTAATCGGATGATTTTTCATAAGCAAAGCCATTCTCTAGAGTAGATTCAATTCAAAATGCTAAACTAGGTCTCAGAAGTGGTCAATTCATATGTCCGAAACAATAAGGATATGTCCTTGATATTTACCAATTGGGACAATTGGATATTGAGTAATTGGGAGTATATATCAATGCCCTTTATTGGGGGTTCAACACAACATTTGTGGGAGAAAGAAGGATAGATCTAAGGTTCAATAAACACCTCCTTGTTCAAGATACATTAAACTCAATTTTGACAAGGCTTCGAAGGGCAATTTAGGATTTTCAAGGGCAGGCATGTGTATTCGTGATAGCAAAGGTTCTATGGTAGTGGTACAAGCAGTAAGTTTGGATAATGATACAAATAATGTGGTAGAGGCTAAAGCATTGCTTCAAGGTCTGCAATTGGAAAAATGTTTAGGATTAAATAATTTTCATATTGAAGGGGAATCACTGATTATCATAAATGTGTGTAAAGTAAGAAAGATCCATAATTGGAGGCAAGTAAGAAAGATCCATGATTATCAAAAAATTCCAAGGTCTTAAGGATATTTATGAAGCAATAAAATTGGGATTGCAGTTTAATAATGATAGAATTTTGTTGAAGGCATTATGAAAGAATTGTAAATGTTTGTGCTTTGGAATGGAAGCGGTTATAAAAGAAAAGTATTTTGCAGATGCTTTTTAAAAATCTCATGCTTGTGTGCTCTTTGATCAAAACCCCAATTTGGGAAAGTTGCAAGTTGCATCTCGGGCATATGTAGCTTTTGGAGTCAGGCCATTACCTGAGACTACTATGAGGAAGAGAGCTTCTTTGGTTTTGGCACCTGAGAAGGAAGAAGGTGTGGGTTTTGCTTCAGATGATCAAATTAAGAAAATTTCTAGGAAGAAAAGGATCAGGGTGCTGGATGTTCATGATTCAGAGGAAAGTCAAGGGGAGAATAGTCCAGTTGATATGGAAGAATGAATGATTTAGTTTGTTATTCTTGATAAAATTTGTTAAAATATATTGTTTATAGTTATCTATTTCATTGCTAACTAGGTATTTTGTAATTGGGAATGAAGCAATTATGTGATGGCCTGTATGAATAGTCTATGGCCTTGTTTAGGGGACGGGCAACTGTCATTTTGTAATGCTATGTAAAGCAATGGTGCTAATACAATTAGGGAAGATATCTCACATATGAATAATGTATGTTTAAGCTTCTAAATTATATTGCCAGTCTCAGGTGGCAATCATCGACAATTTTTGTAAGTTTCACCTTTTATTAATATATATATATATATAGACATATATATAAACCTTCCTTATATATATATTATATATATAGACATCCTTATTTTTTTCTTGAAAAAAATAAGGTTTATATATATGTCTATATTATATATATATATATATATATATATATAGACATCTCTTGCCTCTTTACCTAAAGAAAAAAATAATGAAGCCTAAATAAGATGCTGAAATGATGTGTACCTTTCTAAAAAAGTGTTGTTTCGGGGGTCACTAAGGACTCATTCACCCAGTGGCGAATGGGTCCTTGCTAGGGTTTTGGAAAAGTCATTTTTGAGTTCTATTCTTTAATGTCTTCACTCCTAGCTCCGAGGTGATTAGCTCCCAAAACTCAAAAATAAATTTTGTAGCTTCGTTTTCGTGATCTTGCAAGATGGATGACAACTTTTCAATATTGACAACTTTACAACTTTTTTTCTCCACTTGATCTTCAACCTAAAGCCTATAATCACACATCAAGAGAGAAGACAAATTGTTGTTTTCTAGGGAATAGGGGTTTTCCTTGGTCAAACCTCATTTAGGTAATTAAACCTTATGATGAAACAATGAAACATGAAACAATGATACCTTGGATGAAGTCTTGGAATGTAAATCAACAATCTAACATGAAGTGGCTATGAGGAATGTAGATCTTGATATTGAATTGGATGTGTAACAATGCTTGTAAGTAAATATTCAATGCTACATCAACACATAAGTTCAAAAACATGCATGATGCACTATGCATTTGACATGATGAAATGACCTTTGATTACTACAATAAAACCTTGATATATGCTCTTGAATTCCTTTGAAATTCTCTTGAAGTGCTCTATTGATCATAAATTTTCTATAATCCTTGAATACTTGAATGCTTAGATTTTCTAGGATGAAACTAAGTGAATTAACCTTATATTTATACTAAACTTAA